>JXSR01S011824.1:12695-44333 GCA_000969725.1 Ophiothrix spiculata | reverse complement strand
CATTGGAACCTTTTGGTAAAGCCAACATACCAGTTGTTGCTTGTCGTGTATTGATTCTATGATTATTGGAAACATATTGAAATCTTGAAGATAGATAAGATGGAGCAAGATCATTCAAAGATTTATACATTAATATGGCCTTAAAATAATTGCAACGATATTCAAGTGATTCCCATTTCAGCATTGGAAACATAATTTTAGATGATGTCAAATTATTGACACTCAGTATAATTCTAGCACAACGTTTTTGTAATACATTTAATTTGTGCATATCTTCATTGAACCTACCAAACCATACGACGCTACAATAATCAAACTGCGGTTGTATTATTGATTTATAAAGAACATTTAAAATATCTGCATCAAGGAAAGTGTTAAGACGTCGCAGGAGTGCAATTTTACAAAATAATTTCTGTGTTACGCTATTAATTTGGTTGTGCCATAATAATTCTTCATCAATAATAACCCCTAAACATGTTGCCTTTTTCACTCTTTCAAGATCTTTACCATTGATCTTTACATCGAAATTGTCATTACTTGATCTTCGTAGCCTTGAGTGACTCCCAATAAGCATTACATTGGTTTTATCCTGATTTAAGAATAGTTTGTTAGCATTTAACCATTTGTTGATTTCATTCATATCTTCTGTAAGTTTTCTAGAAATAACATTTACATTTGAATCACTGACGTATAAGGTCGTATCATCAGCATACATTGAAATTTTACCATTTTTGACAACATTTGGCATATCATTTATAAATATAAGAAATAGAAGTTGTCCAAGGATACTTCCTTGTGGAACACCTATTGTCATTTGCAGTTGATCTGAAAGTACATCATTAAAAGAAACCCTTTGTGTTCTGTTACTTAAATATGAAATAAACCAGTTGACAGTAATATCTGAAGCCCCTATTTTCTTAAGTTTGGATATAAGAATATTGTGATCGACCGTATCAAACGCCTTTCTTAGGTCAATAAAGGCAACGCCCGTCATTTTTCCTGAATTAATATTTGCTAACCAATCATCAACCATATCAACCAATGCTGTTTCCGTAGAATGACCGGGACGAAACCCTGATTGGTGTACATTCAATAAATTATTGTGATTTATATGTGAATAAACATGGTTATGAACCGCCCTCTCAAGTATTTTGCTCAAAATAGGTAGAATAGAGATCGGTCTGTAATTATTTGTGTCACTTAGGTCACCTCCTTTGTGTAATGGAATGACTTTTGCTTCTTTCCATGCAGATGGAAAGACACCTGTTGATAGTGACAAATTTATCAAATATGTTAGGCTGTCAATTATGGCTGGACGGGCGCTAACTTCAATAATTTACAACTTAGCTCGTCTAGACCCGTCGCTTTACTTGAACTCATCTTACATATTTCTTTGTTAACAAACTCTGGTGTAACAAGAGGTAAGTCGAGCTTTAATTGGGAATCGTCCGTTGGTGGATTTAATGCATTACTATCGGCAAACTCGCACTGCACTGTACACTCATCAACTAACTTAGTTGCAACACTTGCAAAATGCATATTAAATCCATTGGAAATATCACAATTTGATGTTAATACCTCATCGTTGTATGCAATCGAAGATGGAGTACTAGAAGCCTTTTTTGGAAGTAATTTCTTCAATGACTTCCACAACATACTTGAGTTATTTGAATTCTGACTAATGACATGTTTATAGTGATTTCTTTTAGCATTTCGAATCATATTAGTAACACTGTTACGCGATGCTTTGTATGCATTCCAGTCAGAGACAGAATTTGATCGAATAGCTGCCCTGTGAAGTGCATCACGTTTTAACATTTCAGATTTTATATCATTATTCATCCAAGGTGCTGGGCTTGCTTTCACTCGCTTACTTTTCATAGGCAAATAATTATCAATAACATCAAACAACATAGTATTCCATAATTCTAAAGCATCATCAACATTGTCATATCTTACAATTTCATTCCATGGCATACATAAAAGATCATTAACAAACATTTCCTCGTTAAATTATTTAAAACATCGGTATTTAACCGTGTTGTGAACACCTTTCCTATTACCACTAGGCCTTGAATTACGAACTGCATAAATCATAAAATGATCGCTTATTGCAGTTTGGATCACACCATATTCTTCAAACAACTCACTCTTAGATGTAAAAAAGAGATCAATAATTGTCTTACTTGTAGATGTTACTCTAGTTGGAAGTGTAATCAACTGTTGGAGTTGGAACATATTGGTAACAAATTTAAGATCATTTATTTGTTTTCCACCTTCCCCACCAGTGAAGTCACAATTAAAGTCCCCGAGTAAAACAATTTCTTTTTTCTCTACAGATGCATTTGTTAACATAGTGGATAGTTTTTCTGAAAAGGTATTATCTTTGCCATTGGGATTATAAATAGCACATACAAGCATGGAAGCAGTGTGGGGAGGTGTTATTTCAGCCCATACACATTCAACAATATTATTGTTACAAAGGTCATCTCTCCGTTTGAAATTAAAATCGTCTTTAATATACAACGCTACTCCGCCACCATCTCTCGCACGATCACGCCTTAATATGTTATATCCATCAATCTTAAGTTCATCGTCACTTATTGTATGATCACATAATGTCTCGTTTACACAAATAACATCAAATGAAGATCCACATAAATATTTAAATTCATCGATTTTACTGATAAGACTACTAATGTTAATATGCCCAAATTTGGGCATATTTACTAGAACTGGTATCGTTAATATTGTGGTGGATTTGATTTTCTTAATTCCAGTGTTTGTTTTTAACGAAAACTATTGTCTTTTTTATTCAAGTCAAAATTTGTAGGGGTCGATACATGCTAGCTCGTTGCGAGTTCACCTTGTGTTTATTGAGGCCTAATGTTTATAGGATGGCTAACATTTCAGAACAGAATTAGTGAGATTAAAATGTGCTAAATACACCAATGAAGCGGGTTTGTAAGTAACAGGTTGTATTAAAATAAGAATGATCAGTTGATACATGTAAAATATATATTTGTAAAACATTGGGATGCATCTTTCATAGAACCTTGCTTATTTTACTTGGATTTGCTATAGCACTTAAGGGGCGGCTTCAAAACT
This sequence comes from Ophiothrix spiculata, assembly GCA_000969725.1. Taxonomy (NCBI): domain Eukaryota; kingdom Metazoa; phylum Echinodermata; class Ophiuroidea; order Amphilepidida; family Ophiotrichidae; genus Ophiothrix; species Ophiothrix spiculata. The sequence continues at coordinate 41,225 of JXSR01S011824.1, read as the reverse complement.
CAACTGGCGGTTGGCTGCCGGTTATGGGCGGTTATGGGCAGTCGGCTATTGTTTATCCCGGTTGAACCACCTACAACCGGCAGACAACCGCCGGTTGAGTTTTGAAGCCGCCTCTAAGCAAACAAGGTACTGTGGCTTGACTTATATTGTGTAATTGAACATAGTGCACAGTTGATATTTTTCAAAAGGTGAGTTGTTCCAGGATACAGTCTCAGAAAACAACATATAACAAAATAGCACATCTTAAAAAATGAATAGGGTTGATGAATATACTTTGTTTTCCATAAAAATATCATGTATAGAGTGATACATTAGTTTATTGAAGAGAGTATCTCCATTTACATAGGGCACTTTCGTAAAAGGTTTTGAAGACGGGATATGATTTTCTTTATAATGGGTTATTGCATTGCAAAAAGATCGTAATGTGTCGGATGTGCGTAGTTATGGTGTTAAAGAAAGTCAGGATCTACAAACGCTAGGGTTATGACGCATATAGGACAGTTGTCATATTTTGTGTGCTTATTCAATATTTGTTTTGATGGTGTATAAAAAATATTTATAAGTCAAAATTCAATAATATTTGTTAATGATGCGATTGATTTCTCAAATTGTATTTTTATTTATATAATTAGCATGGGAAGGTGTGGGTCGATTTGAATTTTTTTGCCATCAAGTGAAGGGTATGGTAAAGTTAGACAAATACATTAAAGAGCGATGAAAAACGTCTTCGCGTTTTTACGCTTCGCGCAAAAACCAAATGTTGCGTCCATATGGACACTCTCTCCTTGACCACTTAAGTGTTAATCAACTTTAAAATGATATCAAAATTAGAGGTTTTTTTTCAGAAAACAAGTTAACTCTTTGAAAATGTATACTTCAAGGACGTCATTTTTACGATATCTTAAAATTGACCTCCCGACCATTTTCACCTTCCGACGGCCGTAAATCAGAACGGGGTTACTTGGCAAATTGTGCCTTTTGATGTAACGCGTCACATACAGACTTGACATTAAATATGGAATATATTTTTTCTGTGGTTTCCATCTTGAATAATCCGCCATATCTCGATATATGAAAACTACAGGAATTTGTATTTCTTATTATTTGTATATATACATGTAAACTTTGAACTAAGACCCTTTTTGTTTATACCTATGGTTACATAGAGAAAATGGGGAACTTGGTAGCACAAAAACCTCTTAAATTTGGGTCCAAACTCGTGCATCATAATACGGAATTACGGAAATTAAATTTGCCGTAGTTAATTTAATACTTTACCTGGACGCTTGAAATTTTACAAGGTTATTCTACATATTGTTGGTTTATACAAATTATGAATAAACACTGTTTGCTATATCATCCATAAGAAGCGTGGGGCGCATAAATTCTCCATGCGGACATTCCAATAGTGATTGGAGAGTTCGGACAGGTGTATCAGCCCAAGTATCAAGCACAGCCTAAAGTTACTCATGTACATGGTGGTATGATGTAACTTGTTGTTCATCGATGTTTTACTTCAGCCGAGAAGTCCTCAATAGAGTTCATATCTGAAGATCTTAACAAACAGGGCAAGTGTCCAACACCTTGATCTTTCATAAAACAAGCTCGTATTAAGAACATTAGTAAACTCTCACTTTATTCAAAGTGGCGATCATGCTAGGAAACCGCTGGAGAAAATATCTTAACAAATTACCTTTGTTAGCGACGCTTTGACTGAGCTACAGATCAATTTCCATTTTAAGTCCCATCAATGAGATAACGTTGTCTTTAGAGCTTAGTCTAAATTTGTAATATACTGCCAATATGGACGTATCAGGGCCGCAGATGTACAGAGAAGGGTTATACTGAAGCGTGCACGATATCAACAATGTATCCAGAAGAAGGTAACATTTTCTTCTGGATGCTTAACCTGCAGGTGGAAAATCGGTCCTGATCACCTTGGAAGGCGGCTTCCATCAGCCACAGTAAAGATGCATTCTAGAAGCATTGATAATGCCATTGGCTAGAGGCTTCTTTGGAAACAGTTTTGTGCTACACTATGACAACTTTCACCTCCGTAGTGCTCGTACAATCCTGACTTTCCTGGAGGATCAGGGTGTTGAAATCTTTCCTTGTCCGGCAAGATCTTCCGATAAAATCCGTATGAGAACATTTGGGTTAGAAAACACATTGGATTAACAGCATGTTATATTATTCCTCCGAGGTGAAGGAGTGCTGTGGGGCTGTACTTGGTGCTTTGGCTGAGATACCCGAAAAAACTCTCCAATAACAAATGGAAACATGCCATGGAGAGTCATGGCGTTGTACGCTTCTCAGTGAGAACAGAGGAAATATCTATTGATCAAAACGTATTTCTAACATTGTGTTAATCAACTCTGTATAGTTTCACATCTCTAGGTAACGTATGTAAGAAAATATGGCAAATTCAGTTTCCTTTGTTTAATATTGCAGTGCACGGCTTTGGACCTAATTTTCCGAGACATTTGTACCTTTAAGTTTCCCATTGTCTCTGTGTCACTTCAGTGAGCTTGAAAGTACTCTTGGTTTGAAGTTTATAAGTGTAGTTACAAACATGAGAAAGCACAAGTGTCCAAAATTGGTAAATACAGAGATATGGCGGGTTATTCAAGATGGAAACCAACAGAAAAAATATATTCCATATTTAATGTCAAGTCTGTATATAGATGGAAAGGAATAACAAAAATAGCAGTAGTTGAAAAATGCAAAATGCAAACTATGGATGTCCATTGAGACATGCTTACTAACACATTTTGGTGCATTCAATGAATTAATGCATAGAAAAATAATCCTTATTCTCTTGTGCCATAATCATAACAAATATTCTCGTATTTTCTCAAAGCAAACATACTGAATATCCACACTGTAAATTTTGCAACGGAAAAACGTAGTTGTGAACAAATTGTAATCCTGGACAGTTGTGTAAGGATTTAAAACAAAAATGATGTTTTTGGGTTTTTTTTGCATTTCATGTAGTAGGTCTGTATTTGCGAAACAATTAACTCGATCTTACTTATACACTCTAAAACGGTAATAAACATTGTCTTATACTTAGTCCTGCAGATATATACAGTGGCATCTTAAATTGAAGAATTCCTGTACAAGTATATAAATAGGTTGATCGGCGATTCTCACAATTACTCTCAATTTGATAAAATATTCATTAACCAGTTGAGGTAAAAGAAAAACGACACTATCTAAAAGCTTAAAAACATTAAAGATTATTTTGCAATGCACGTTAGGATTTAGGCATAGCATTGTTACTGTCTCTTTTCCTCGAAATAGTGTACTCTGACATGTAATGTCATTCCTTTGAGACATGAAACAACAAAACACATCTAGTCATTTCTAATGAACAAAAGATATGCGCGCATTATCTTGTATCCTGTGAATCCTCAAGTAAAACAAAATATTTGCGATTTGAGCTGTTTTAAAGGGTTGAATGTGTGCAATGTCTTTACTTGTACTAATAGCATATATTATTTGCAAGTGGAAAGAAGAGATAAATTAGCTCAAGTTACATGAATCATTTGGAACCGGTTTACATAAACATTGATTTGGAGACGCAGTTGGCGACTTGGGTTTATCTGGGAGCTGTTGGAGAAAAATGAATACAGTTCCTACAAGCTGAATATGTTTACTTTCAAAGTAAAATCCACAATTTTAACTCCTAAAAATAGCTTATATGAGACCTCTATATTGTTTTCCGTTTTCATGTCCACAGCAGCTGTAGCACATATAAAACTTAACGCAAAACCACGATACCATAATCAGTTGATCTAAAACCTGAGGGACTCATCCTACTCATTTCCATTAAGCGGTCTACAAACGTGTTTGTCCATAACTAAATCATTATTAATTAGTAAAATACATTGTTTAAAAGGCCGTTGGATTGATGTGTCTGTAAGAAAATCATGTTATGATTATTACATGTTGATTTTAACAATAGACAATGTTAAATGAGAGTATATCATTTTTAATTTTTAAAAGTAAACGAAGCGTAGGGTCTTTTACCATAAATGTTGTTAACTACAGGATGATTAAGGGCGGCATGCAGATCTTTGCCAAGAAACTTTAAATAATCTTTACCAAGCATCTCCCTATGAAGTGATGTGGTCTCTTTCTCCTAAAGCTGTCATGTTTGCTAGGATTTCCCATAGGGGTTTCTTCCTCTCCTTGAAAGAGGGTAACTGACTTACTGCTTCAAAACGGGAGGTCAACCGCTATATTTACGACAAGGCTTCAGCGTTACACAGCCTTGTTCATACTTCTTGTGTTTTGCTGGTAATGGCTCACGGTTAACAATAACCTGTAAATTTAACAGTTTTTTACTGGCAGCAATTCTGCCAACATAATACCATTAACAAATTTTATCTACACCAAAACACCTAAAAATGTAGTCCATTGAATATCTATTGCAAAGTTTTGGATTGTGTAAAATTTTCATTCTTATTGTGCTGAATGGTTTTCATTTTTTAACTTGACTAGACTGCATCGGACATTCCATACAACATACATTCAATAGATGATTGCTATTTAGTGCATTGGTTGCTAGATCAAAACATATGTGCCCTGAAGATACCGTACACTCTGTTTCCAACAATGTTCCTTCAATACAATCGATGTAATAAATCACATAGGCTTGGCTAAGTCATTTTACTGTCACTTACAAATGTAACCTTTTTCTGTACCAGAAACGTCAGATCATGATCAAATCTCACTTGTTATATACGGACATCAGGTATATAAGGTCAAATAAAAGATGTAGCATTGGTTTAGTGACTTGTTTTTCACTTACCAACTGTCCAATAATGTCCATGGGGATTATATTATAAGATTAATGGTACCGGTTCTAAATAAGATATTACATGTCATATGTTTTGTGGAGAACATTTAATCGGTGTATTATCTTTAATAACAGAAGAAAAAAACAGAGCTAAAATAAAATGTCGCTAGAGTAGCGTTTACTTTAGCTTGAGATATGATATCAGGTCTCGTTACCTTCCGTTTGTTGTTTGCATAGTATGTGATTTCTTGACTTCTTATTCTTAAATTCCCCGAAGTAAATACGGCTTTATAATGGGATTTTTTTCTGACTTCTACTTGCAGCATCGACATAAGCGAGACCAACTACAACTGTTGTTCGTCACTGTGGCATTAAGTTACATTGATGTGTCCGTAAAAATATGTAATAAGTATTACAAGCTGATTTAAATAGACAATGTTTAGTGAAAGTATATTATTTTTCATTTTTGAAATCCCGTAGCTGGCCACTGGAAGATACGCATGCTCGTCAGAGCACATCAAAATCGGACCCTAAATGCCATAATCATGTACACAAAATTCCAACCCTTAATGGCTTGAAATATTAAAAATCATACCCCGAAATGTAATACAATGAAATTGACCCCTAAATGGCGTGATGGACATCATGGACCCATTAATGGCGTAACACAATAAAATGGACCTTCAACGGCGTAACCCTTTATTTTCGCCATAAAAACATAAATATGATATCTAAATTGGAAGACTTTTCTGTTATGCTTCTTGGAATTTTGGAATAGCTGGTAAAAAAGTGACCGTAAAGTCGACAGATATCCTATGAAGACGACCTTTAATGTCGAAGTTTACAATGAAAATGCACCCCTTTTCTATAAACGTCGACGACACCAATGGGCCTTAAATCAGACCTTTCAGACATTCAGACCTGACGAGCATGCATACCACTTTCTATTCGAGCGGCCCCCGGGTTGGAAATAAATATAGCATAACGTTTTTATCGAATACGTATTATTTAGAATGATAGACTGATAAAGGGAAACATGTAGATCAAGAAACTGTAAATAACACTTTGGCAATCATCTCATTATGCAGTGAGGTGATCCCATTCTCCTCGTGTCGTTATGTTTGCTAGGATTTACCATAGGATGCATCTTCCCCTCCTCCTGATTGATTCACCGCTTATGAACTGGAGGTCCACCGCTATCTTGGCGACAAGCTGTTGGCATTATAGTTTTGCTTATTCTTTTGGTGTGTTCCTGGTAATGCATATGGGTTTTAATTTTAAAAAGGAAATGATGTCAAAATACCATGTTCACCAGCTTCCTAAAACATGTAAAATATTTTAAAAGAAGGATAATATGAATTGTCTGTGGGAAAATATATCTAATAAAAATACGATATGATACCAGGTCTCAATAGCTTCCGTTTTGTGTTTGCATAGTATGATCATGAGTCCATTAGCGGCAGCTCCATATATGCCCCGAAGTAAAATAGGTTATATAAGCTGTTTTTCTGACCACTTCTTGCAACGACATTAAAGCAAGAAGCAAGACCAATTACAATTGTTAGGCTTCAAGCCCAGAGTTACACCCTGGTCACATAACCACCGGTGTCCGACCGGCGTCTGCAAAGCCGCAACGCCGCAACGCCGGTATGACATCGGTATGAAAATATGATTCCTAGTAGGTCATTGGTCGGATTTGCTATAAAAATGAGACAAGAACATATCGAACGTGTGTTATCATGGCAGTTCCACCACAACATTTGAGGTTGGCTATGTTGCAGAGAGATTTGGGGAGATTGAATCTTAGGAATAACATTGTGGTAGAAATCTTATCATAATTATCTTAATGTTGTTGCACTTTTTATTTGACTTATTCGCATGACAAAAAAAAAATAAACTGATAAGGAAATCTAAAACATAGAAATTTTAACCGCGATGAGTAATAAAAAATATTTTTTAAAACTACAGCGGTTTTTGGTCCGAACGGTATGTGATCCGAACGGTCTTTTATCCGAAATTCGGAGAAACGGCCGAATTAAAACCGTTCGGGATAAAAACCGTTCGGAGTAAAAACCATTCAGAGAAACGACCGTTCAGAATAAAAACCCTTCGGAATTAATATTTTCGGAGCAATAGCCTTTAAAAACCTGTCGGATCAAAGGACTAAAAATCATTCGGAGAAACGGCCGTTCGGAGAAAAATCCGTTCGGAGTAAAAACCCATTCGAAGAAACGGTCGTTCGGAACAAAAACCGTTCGGAGAAATGACACGTCGGAACAACGGTCTGTTCCCGAGATCCCCCCCCCCAAATACAAATTTTTAAGAAAAAGGGACTCATCCATATATCAAATCTCCGAAATTTTGAGTCAAATTTAATCAAAAATCAATTTTTTTTTTATGGCCACATATGCACTATTTTGGCTAAATTATCTAAAGATTAAGAAGAAATGTCAAAATTTGCGCCATTTGGCGCAATTTTTGAAAATGAAGTCATCAACATACCACATTTTGTGAAGAAAAAGGACCAATTGAAATACCAGAGAGCCTGATCTTGCTACCCAAATTTGCGGTACGTCCCCATAACCCCTTTTGTACTAAGTAACCTCGGGGGTTTGACTAGTTTCCGGGGTCGATGCCCGAACGGAGTCCGGTCGGTGACCAACCGGACACCGGTCGGCGACCGGTCGATGACCCACCGATGTCTGGTACGCCAAAAATTAAAGGAACTGCAGGGTCTATAGATTCTTCCACTATTTACCTACACATTTTTACATGAATCAATAGAACATGTTTAAAGTAATATTACCTACCAGTAGTTGTCCATGATTTTGAGGAATATTGGAGAAAAGTGAAATTCTTTACAAACTTTAATTTTTGAAAAATGGTGTGAAAACAGTGTTTCTACCTTCAAAAATCTTGTTTCTAATCCTCTGAATATTGCAACTGAATTTTTTCTCAATTTGAGCCATTTCTGTGTAAATTCTTGTACTTTTTTGGATTTTACTGCACTTTTAAGCTTTTATTTAGAGCATTTCCATAAGGTTTTAATTCTAAGTGGAATCTAGGTTAGTTCCTTTAAAATAAATCAGTATTTAAGTTTGCGATGTCCGGTCGGGGCCCGGTCGGTCTGTCTACGGCTTGCAATATGCCGCAAGAAACCGCAAGGTTTTAACTCCGCGTTAAATCCTTGCGGCGAGCTCTACGGCGTCTTAAGCTAGGATTCCTTTTATCCGTTTGCGATGCGGATGCGGTGCGTTTTGCACTGTAAGGGTACTGGTAGTAGTATAATTTATAGCACACGATTGAATGGAGATGAATGGTATCAGGTTGAAAGCTGAGATTAAATTTTGTCCGTCCGGTTTTAATGCGTTTTCATTTCAGCATCTTCTCTAATTGAAAAGTTTCCGCATGACAAAAACGCATTCAAAACGGATGAATCGCTCCAGGGACCGATTCAAATAAACGCATGGGTTTATTGATAGCCGCACCGCAAACGGACCGGATAAAAGGAATCACTCTCGTTGAAAACCATTATATCGATTCAAAACACATCGCATGCGAAACGCATGCAGAATCGCATTGAAAACGGACGGTCAAAATTGAATCTCAGCTTCGACTTAATCCTATTCAATCATATGCTTTAAATTATACTACTACTAGTACCCTTACAGTGCAAAACGCACCGCATCCGCATCGCAAACGGATAAAAGGAATCCTATCCTCCGAGACCGGAGTCCGGTCGGAAACCGGTCGGTGTCCGTAAACACATCGTAACCTCACCGCAAGCTTATGTTACCATGGTATCCGTCTTAACAGCTTGTTCTTCCAGTTATCTTTTGATTTGATAAATAATTAAATCTGTCGATTTAAGTTTGCATATGTTTGTCTTTCTCACCTACAATTTAAACGACGACTGAGCTTTTCTTTGTGTGAGTGAAATCCCCGTACCATCGACTATTTGTTGAAGTATAACTCTCTATGGTTAGGGCGAAAACAACAATTGAGAGTAAAATAAAGTCGGAGATCAACTTAAGTGGAGAGATGCAGAAATTGCTTGGACCGCAAAACGCAATTGAAATTGTTTATAGACATGCAATGTACATATATTTGTCATTTGTAATTATGTAAGAACTGAAATATTAAATGTTAATTCTGTACGGTAAACAAACCATCGTATGATTGATTATTTTATTAACTATCCTATGACATAAAAATAACTACTATTTGAATTGGATTAAATATTCCTTAATAGTATTAAATATAAAATCTGTTTATCTATTATAATAGCAGCTGCTGTAAATCTAGAGAGTAGAAAATACAAATAACATTGATCAATATTACAAAAAGAGGGAAATGGTATCTGACTCATTTCCACCATAGACGGTCTATGTTTCCACTAATTGGTTTACAAATGTGTTCTTGAATGATTATATTAAATTAAATTATTTATGAATAAAACATATTGTGTAAAGAAGCACTTGATTGGTATTTGACTTAAATCAATTACAAAAAACCTATTTGCACCTTGTGCTTTAAAGATTTGTTTACGCTAATATCTGGATCATTCCTTTTTGTGGCTATGTCACACATTAACGTATAGAGCCAAAAGTATGTCTACCGTACTTAAGTAGTCTGGAAAAAAATCTTTCTGGGCGAGACCAAATTGCACCGTGTGTGAACGTCAAGCCAATCAAATCGATCATCAAGTGACAGAGCAACAGAACTGACGAGTATCGCGTGATTTGCGTGTGAACTTTTATCTTGGCACACAAGACGCGTTAAAATGAAAAGAATTTTCTTCAAGCGAGTAAACTGTTGTTTTGATTTATACAGTGTTGTTCGTAGTGTGTTTTTTAGAAGTACGTTCAAAACACTATCCATGCGGTTTGCCTGTTATGTATACGTTTATTTCGTTATCTATGCGGTGTTGTCCGTTTGGCACACGTTCAGTATAACGTGTGTACGTTATTCGTACGTTTGGACTTTATATGGTGATGTGTGGCAGAGTCTTAATAATATGCGATTCAATGGATGACGGATGTTAAGAGAAGTCAGTTTGATAGAGAGACTCAAAACACCTGTGTCTCGAAGTTACAAGACTCCCGTGCATTCGTTCTCAATAGTGTAATACAACCAGATGTAATAACCACTGACAGGCTTATTGTGGGAACTTTGGGTAAAACTTTCTCTATTATTTAATATCATTATGACCCATTTATCACTGAAATGTTACTTTTTCTGTGCCAATTTTATGAGAAGAGAAACAAATGCTTATTCATATTCACCAAACTTGTTGTCAAAAGGGTATGATAGCATCTTGTTCGACATGTCGCTATGTTTTTCCCGTATGTAATTTCAAATTTATAAAAGAATAAAAACTGTAATTAAGGTACAGCGTATCCAACTATGGCGATGGGGCACAATTAGAGCACAACTTTGTGCGGCCGGCCACAACCTGGCTACAGCTTTGATTTTCCAAAATGGCGACCGAAGGTTTGATTATGCACATCTAAATAATTTCAAAACATGTAATGAATATTTTACAATAATCTTGATGTGAAAAATTAAGCCTACGGTCACCATTTAGGAAAATCAAGGCTGTGGCCAGGTTGTAGCCGGACGCACAAAGTTTCTGGCCTAATTGTGTTTCGACGCCTATGTATATCTATTATTTTTGAAGAATAGATAACGTAAGTGCTAACCATTTTTTGCGTCAGTGTTTTCGTATCGTGAGGAAAATTTCAAAAATATGCTTTAAACAAATTCAAAGGTAATACGCAATACTTTTATTTCCCTGAATATCTGCCTTTAAAGTCATGATATTAAAATTTAAAATTGACTATTACTAGCTCGTCTGCTTTTTTGTTTTTGTTTTTCTACTCGTTGGTTTCCAGCAGCAAACTTGGCTGACAATTTTAGATAAAACATAAATGTGAATGATTATGATCTTAATTAAAATTGTCTGTGAGCAAATTTCTTTCCTTGCATGCTAGGCGCCCTTCCCTTTTGCTTTTAATTACAATGTATATAATACTTGATCGATACATAGTACATTAGCGTGAGCTCAACATCCATACATCTGTTCCCTCCAGGGTACATAGATTTTCTGAACCCTTGTAGATTCGTTTATATGAGCGTGAGTGATAATCTCATGTAGAGTTTGGCTTATATTTCACCCATTTCACATCATTTTGTTTCTCTTTGTATCTAGTAATGGCATTGTACCAAAATACTAGATGGCACAAAGCGATTTTAGGTTGCACTTGACATGCTTGATACACTTGAATGTTTAATGACAAAAAGTTAAGTTTTTGATTCCATGATTTGTTGATAATTTTATGCAAATTCTTTTATCATCATTTTAACATCATTCAATCAAAAGTTTTCAAACTACAAATACTATTTTTACATCACTTTTTAGGGAAACACTAAAGTTAGTAAAAATTATTTTTTTATTCGAATATTCCACAAATTCTTTGGAAAGGAACTGGTATGTTTTACTATAAACAGGTTCTATCAACACTAGAAAATATGCAGGTACCTGTTGGAGGGTTATATTAACGTAACGTTTTAAAGCACTTATATCATCCCTCAATTTGGCTTCTGATTTCATGCAAAAATGCATAGCTAGAAAAGTAGAAAAGTAGATGAAAGGATATAGGTCTTCAACTAAGTCTGATTCAAAAGTATGAAATACAGTACACATTTTTAAATATTGGTGGATAATTATGTTCGTCTTTTGATTGCAGTACTTGATATTTAAAATAAAAGTGAATGGCAATATTACCAAATTCAGGTTGGAGAATGACGTTGATAACATACCAAAGCTGGCATTTTTCGCCTGTAAATGAACACGACAATATTATATTTTGTTGAAAAGATGTGGTCAAACTATTTGTGAATTATTGAAGAATTTAGTTCATCAAAACATACATTTTCTATGGGTCACTATGGGATATATTTTTACCGGTTGCCTCAATTATGATCAAAGTTTGCGAATCAAAATTCACATCTGCTATATGTATGTGATGATAATTCAGACAAGGGATTTGTTAAATTTTTCCCCACATTAAATTTCCTTTCTTTAAGTATTTTGTAAAATGTTCTTATAATTTTGCCAGGCATTTCCAATGTTAACTTAATGTGATAGAGTACTACACATTTTATATCATCAAAGCATTATAACATGAATCCATCTGATAAACTTAAGTAGATTGAAAGTCGAAAACAGCTGTGCCCGGAAGATGCACAAGACTTCTACATCATGTTATTAAGCCTAGGAGACAGATTAATGTAATCAGATATAGTAGATGAGATAGTGAGGCAAATTGAATATTATAAACAAATGAACAAATGATAGCCCTCGGCAGAAAGTAGTGAAAATAGAGTGTGTCAAAGGAAAGGTTTATATTTACATTTCGTCTAGCAGTGACCTTTGCCAAAAAGAAGATGGAGTTTCATCTTGAATTATATTTGAAGATATAACAAACAAATTTGAAGCTACCGGTGCACACTTGATTTCCATTTTTTTTACGATTAAGGTTATTTTTAAAAGATCAATGTACAAACCCTATCAAGTCTGTAACTCTAACAACCCGAAATCTGCATTTAACGGACTATTATGATTTTCCTTTTTTATCTTTATTTAAAAAACAGCTAGTCAATATTCTTATACAACAAGTCTTGATTAAATTATTAAGCTTGCTATGCAGCCAGCGGAATCACTGACATGGAACTGTAGGCGACGTACTATAAATTCAGTAGAGCAATAGAAACCTATGATATCAGTTTGAGGCGACAGCGTGACAATGACATTTAAAAGTGTTGTTTTAAAAAACTTGGAAACATAGTTTCCGTCGCTAAGATACAAAAACAACACTGACTTACATGTATCCTTTTCTCGAAATTACCACATTAACAAACTGAGCTCTTGAATTAATTACTTATATGACTGCATGTAACGTACATGATTTTGATGTTTGAATAGGGGTGAACATTTTTCTGATAATGATGCCGTTGTTGTTTGGCAAATATATATTTGACTTCAGTCCTGATTTAAAAATGACTCGAATTTGTGACAAAGAAAGAGAATAAAAATAATTTTGATCCCATGCTGCATAAAATAATCTTGTCGTTTTAAGATTGGTTGAAACGGCATTCAACAGCCCTATAACTCTAACAACCCGAAATCTGCATTTAACGGACTATTATTATATTCCTTTTTTATCTTTATAAAACTAAAAAGAGCTAGTCAATACACTTAAACAACAAGTATTGCCTAAATTATTAAGCTTGCTATGCAGCCAGCGGAATCACTGACATGGAACTGTAGGCGACGTACTATAATCTCAGTTGAGCAATAGAAACCTATGATATCAGTTTGAGGCGACAACGTGACAATGACATTTGAAAGTGTTGTTTTAAAGATTTTGAAATCCAGTTTCCGTCGCTTAGATACAAAAACAACCCTTAGTAAGGAACTTGCATTTATCCTTCTCTCGACATTACCACATTATAAAAAAAAAATATTGAGCTCTTGAATTAAATAATTCTACAACTGTATGAAAAGTAAATGAATTGGAATGTTTGATGTTTGAATAGGGGTGAACATTTTTCCAGTAACGATGCCCTATGTTGTTTGGCAAATATTTGACTTTAGTCTTGATTTGAAAATGACTCGAGTTTGTGGCTAAGAATGAGAATCAGAGAAATTATATACCATACCGCAGAAAATATTCTTGTCTTTTAAAGATTGGTTGACACGACATTCAACAGCTAAAGGCATCTGATATATTTCATGGTTAGAATCTTGACGGGGTATTTTTCACCGGGATACGCTCAATTGTTCTATTTGTAATCATTCTTTTTTGAACTTTTGCCCGAGGATCTTTTTCTTTTTTAAGGCAAATGAACTATCTTTTAAATGTCAAGAAAATCGTGTTTTAGGAACACGTTTCCGAATACCACGTCTATTAAAATGAAGTTAAGATTTTTGAAAATCATAACAGATGAAAAGTAACATAAAAACATATTATTGATGTGTACAAATTGTACAAAGTGCTGGTAATATTGCACCTTAGTATTTTTTGCTTACTGATTGAGGAAACCTACGAAACATGCCATACGGTAAGCGTAATCTGTGACACAAATCTTCAGGCGACTATGACATATCTGCTGTAATCTCAGTTGAAGGCTAAAGGTGGGTAAAACAAGTTTGAGGCGACAACATAGCAACTTAGCAACACATCTTAAGATGTTGTCAGAAATAACTTTCCATGATAAATGGAGACTTATCCGTGTTCGCTCTGATACACAGTGGATTGGGTTAGATATAATGTTTGAAAATCACACATGAAACCTTTCTTATCTCCATTCATACAGTTTTTTAAGGGCAAATCTCCAGTAAAAGTTCTATTTCAGCAAAAATGTTCAGCATCTTTCAATAAATTTTAAAGGAATTGCCCATCATCTAGATTCCGACCTTTGTGGTGTTACAGTTAAATACAGCCGTGATTTTTTCTAAAAAATGAAGACATGTTGGAATTAAGAGACAAAATTGTCATTTTAGTATTTATGAATATCGGTAACTATAAATGAAGAGGTGAATTGCAAAACGGCTTACAGACCTTTAACTTGTGCATCATCCTGGCAAAACATTTTGTTGAAACAATTTCCTTAAGTGGGTTAAAATCCCGAAAAAGTTACTTTTATGCCTAAATATGGACATCGTATGACTATATTTGGGCATAAAGGGGCATAATGCCAATATATATGGTAAGTTTTTCTTAAACATGCACAGATGTTGAAATTTGGTATTTATAAAGTACATCAAAGCCTTATAAAGAATTGAAAAAGAAAGTTTGCAAACATTTCAACAATAAATCCAATTAATAAAAAACTATTTGATGAATTTTCTAAATTACACCTTATTTATAAAGACATATTCGTAAAGAACTACTAAAATCATTATCAGGAAATTTGCGACACATTTTGATTTTTTGCCATTTTCTCAAAAAGTGCAAAATGGACGTAAGCCGTTTTGCAAGTCAAGTCTTCGAATATCCTGTTGTCAACTAAGTTACGTTATACTGCGTGAATTATGTTAATACCGGGTCAAATTCAAATCCAATATTGAGAAGAAAAAAACTCAAAAAAGAATGTTATAATAAAAGTGGTATTTCTAACGAAACTTTAACCTAGGAATATGAAAGTGGGAGAAGGGACACAAAAATGATAATGAGTAAAATGAGATTTATTACTAAAAACAATCATGTAGATTTCTGACTTTTGAATTTACTTTTTAGGTATAAAGTTAATATTCTGTAGACTTTTTTTAATTAAATTTTCTTCGAGTTCTTCTACATGCCCAAAATATGAGATAAAGTCACCCCACATCAATTTGCAGTTCAGTTCAAGCGCTTAAATCTAGTGAATAATTCATGTCTTTTTATAGAGACTCATCCATATTCAGTTAATATTTATAAACGTATTGCATGGTAATGTTGTTTAAATCAAGGATATATTATTGTCAGCAGTTAGCCACGTTAAGGCATGGCTTCACTAGACTTCCTGTCCTCAATTTACACCTAGAAATGTGATATAATTTGATCCTTGTCACTCAATGGGAAATTCTATATACTTGTATTTGGGGTTGAATGAGAATTGCATATACCCATGTAAAAATATGTTACCCAGAGAGTATTCCTATATCACCAAATTTTGTCGGTGAGAAGTTCTCACTACGGTGAGGAAGGGTAGTGACGCCTCGCCTAACCATATGATGAAGTAGATACTATATTGTCATGTAGGCACTGGAACAGGAAACTACACACACTAATCATAAGTATTGTAACATCGTCGACTGTGGTTTTGGCGCAAAATTTAAATAGCGTTTTCAAAACGTCGGTTTGAAAACATTGTTATGCTAGTTACAATGATATTTTTATAAAGTTGTTTTCATGTTTCTTTTCTTTAATTATTTTGATGAATTGACACGTATTTCAATAACTAAGGAGCTAGCCATGCAATTAAATGATAGCGACTGCTCACGTCAACAATGCCACTCAGAATAAGCAATTCTTTAAGGGCTGATATATGTGGAGGATCAGATGTTAAATTAATCACCTCCAGTCTCTTGAAATGTGTGTTATTCAAGACTCGTCGGTTAATGTTATCTCACGTGTCTTACTTCAGATTTGCGTAATGCGCATGTGCGTTTAGATTGATACTGCTAACGCCTTTTTCGAAGATCCTGTCATCAAAAACCTGCGTGCAGTCGAGTGTGACGTCGTTTTCAAGAACGATAAGTGGTAATTTACAAACTATTGACATGTTCCTAAATTACTTTAACATTAGTTTGCTGAGAATGACGATAAATTGGATGGTATCGATATTCCCGTCGCAAGTTTTTTGAATCAATACATACCAATTAAATTCAAACCATGAGTTATACACCAATTGTTGTCTTCTAAGAAAGGTTCCAATGGTCGTAGCCGTCATTTTTAAAAACTCAAAACACTTATTCTTTAATTATCAAAACTTATTTAAGCCCACACTCCTTAAAACAATATGGCGTCAATTCAGAGCCGCTGTCACGTTCCTCGGGCAATTCGCCATCCCAACTCTTCGCTGTCCGTATACAAGCGTGGTCAATTGTTTCCCTTTCGTTAGTCTACACATATGAGTCTACAATCCTTATATATTCCTACAAAAATAATCATACGCAGGTATTTTCACTCTCTGGGCAGTACTGAGCGACGAAAAAAACCAATGGGTAAAATGTCAAAAGTCTATTTTTGCAATATGATTGATGGTTTTCCATATGTGCAGTCTTTCTTGGACGACTGCTTATACGCGAGTTATATGCATTACTAGAATCCCCCCGACGTCTTGCAATTCCAGAAATCATTTGGCAGCAAAAAATAAAAACGCACAGCCATATAACAAAAACGGATTCCTTCGGTTCTCAGGGCTAATGAGCTTGAGGTCTTCATTCAGTATCTCTCATAGCGTCGCCATTTTGAAAGCAACACAAATTATTAATGTACTAAAATAAGCTAAGGGGAATGTTTTAATGCATTGAACGATACACATCGTTAACATTGCTAAGCTAAATAAGAAATCAAATGTTAACTATGGACGAGTTTTACTCGCAAACACCAGGATTTACGCTATGTTGCAATACTTCTGATAACGGAGTGTATTATCTGTAAGTAGATTGACATTCGAAAACATCTGTGCCCAGACGATGCAGTAGACTTCTGCATCATTTATCCCAGGAGACAGATTTATGTTTCTAAAATGTGTTCAGGCAGCTATGGATTTCAAGAAAGGAACAAATAATGTCCATTGGCTAACATTTTTGATACTGTATTGTAACAAACGAATGACTTTGTCTAAAAATGAATTTTGAAGCCTATATAATATTTCCTAAATTTATAAATACTTAGGTAAATATATTAAGTTAAGAATATAAACGCTTAATTTATCAAATGAACTTGAAAATATATTAAAAGTGTTTTTGTATTAATGAGTAATATTTTTTAATGAAAATATATAGTTTCCTTTGGTATATTTACTTAAAATATTCTATAATTTTCTTTTTTTTCTCTTTTGCAGTAGTTATAGCTTGTTGATATACTTAGAATAAGCGATCTATAAAATTAAAATCGTACTATAGCAGGGTAAAAAGTGAAATTATTTAAAAAAATAAATAATCTTGTTTAGGCTTGGAAACATAACTTGGTACTTGGTACCAACTAAGCTAAAAGAAGATTATCTTTAACAGGACTCAAAGATGTTTTTAAATTCAATTTTTGAATGCAGGAGGTAGACCTGAGTACCCGAAGAAAAACCTGCGGGCGCAGAAATCGAACCAGGGACCTCATTGGTGCAAAGTGAGGGAACTACCGCTGCGCACAGCTCAAATGACACTAAAACCTTTAACATCAGTTTATCCTTAAGGGGACATAATGATAACGACATTTCAATTTGTTTTCAAAAGAAATAACACTTGTGCAAATTGTTTCGTGATACAATGCAAGACTTTTATACACATTTAGTCGCTTGGATACAAAACACCCCTGAGAATATCATCAAAAGATTTGCAGGTTGCGATAAGAGTTTGTAACGTAGGTATACTGTAATTGTTCTCAAAGCATTAACACGTATCAGAATAAGCTCTTGAATTAGATACTTCTACCGCCATGTTTTTTGATTTTTAAATTTTAAATTTAATATATGTGTTTAACATGCTCTCGGTGTTTATGAAAGTTTGTGATTAATCACATAGCGAAAGTCAAGAAGTACAAAGCACTAATTTCCTGCTGTACTATATTTTTATTCCTGTTAATAAACTAATATCCTTGGAATTTTATCGCAAGAAAGTGAGGGATATGTGTTGTGATTAAACCATAAATTCTAAAAATTTTACGATGGTAGGTTTTGATCAGGACAAGACTTTGAATTGGAAACTTAAGGCTACAGTCCTTAAAAACGTCTTGCTCGGCTAAATGTCATGTGTATTGCAAGTTTTTACCTACTTACATCCATCAGAATATCACAATTTTTGGCGTACATATTGAATAGAGTCTCTAGGTTATACATATACCTTTACTAGTGATTTAACGACTGGTTTCAAATTGTGACAGATTGTAGGCTTGATACTTCTTATTGAATTACAAACAATATTTTATAAATATGCTGAGTTGATTTTGAATGATAATGTAACAAACCCGGGTTGTTTTGCCCGAAAATCCGGACGTGAATTACGACTGTGAGTTTGCCCTGTTTGCCCTGAGAATTGCCTGTTTTAAGTATCTACATTATCTACATTTGATCTGATATACGCATTCGCATAATTTACTAACAAATTGAGCATTCCAATGAGGCAAAAATTTCAATTTTTATGTAAACAAAAGAAAAATCGGCATTCTAATGTTTATGTTAAGATTTTAGTTCACAATCTCAACGCTACCTTGATAGCTCAGCGGTAGATCTCTCGCTTCGTAATGCATGACTAACCCCCGCCATAATCCATGGTTCGAGTCCCCGCAATTGCAGTGGAAACTATTTATCTTTTCATCATTGAAAAATAGTTTGGATTCAAATTTTCCTGAGCATATGGATTCCTCGTACCCTTAAACCCAATTCAACAATGATCATTTTACATGGATAGCTATTAGAATCGACTAAACAGATTTTCTTTCATTTTGTAAGGGATTGGGTTTTTTTTTCAATTTTTTTAGAAATTACTATAATCCATGTCAATTTTTGGATCATTTTATAAAACAAACCCATTAAATGTATGTATTGACATAAACAGTGTGTGTGCTATATATCCCCTATTTTTTCCGGGGGGTTCCCCCTTCTGGTTACACCAATGCAATTTAAAGACAGGCTGAGTTACTCTTTACACTGCCCGTGTTAGTTTCATATGATTAAAACAGCTTCATCATTTGCATTGACAAAATTACATAAAGAAAATACATATTTGTAGTAAATTGTCTTCCCTCTTTAGATAATAAAAAGTGTAATACAATATCGTAATTATAAAGGTGTAACACGTTTTTTATAATTATAATTATTGTAATGAATCCAAAAATAAACAGATATTATGTCAGTTTTTCAATACCATGAAGAATAAATTTGTACAAAATAAATTTCAGACCAAGTCCAGCTGCTTTGTGGATTATGTCTCGTAACAACAATTAGCAATTCTGCTCT
Source organism: Ophiothrix spiculata (assembly GCA_000969725.1). Lineage (NCBI taxonomy): Eukaryota > Metazoa > Echinodermata > Ophiuroidea > Amphilepidida > Ophiotrichidae > Ophiothrix > Ophiothrix spiculata. The sequence goes on along the minus strand of JXSR01S011824.1, from coordinate 21,697 downwards.
TTAGTCATCACTTGGCTCTTCAGTTGTCTCTCGTAAGACATGCACAACATGAGGGTACTCGATAAGTAAAAAAATAACATTCCTTATTATTACATGCAACACAAATTCAATACTGGTATTTTCGTCTTAGAGTATTGGTTGCAAGCTTAAAACATCTGTGCCCGGGAGATACATGTAGACAAGGTTTCCATTCACGTTTCTTCACAACAAACAATGTAATAAATCCCATAGGCTTAGCTAAGTGACATGCTGTTACTTCATATACAACAAACGTCTGCATGATGTCGTTTCCAATTAGCAAAGGTTTGCTACAATGCTGCGAAAGGAGAATTATATGGCGACAAAATAAGAAGTTGTAACATCTAATATGTGTTGATCCGTGGCAATTGTAAACATCTATTGTGAAAATCTTAAATTTGGTTATTATTGCTTAACCTTTACTTCGTCTCACAATGTTAGAACAATCATCTCGAAGCATCTAAATCAGTATGCAATTGATGTTGAAAGTTAAAAATATTATATAAATTTATAATTTGTCAATGATTAATCATATTTTAGATTTTCATATAGACTGAAATTTAACATTTTACGGTTATCAACGTTCTTATGCATCTTGAATATCTAATTGCCGACCTATGCATAAGATTATAATGATATGAATTGGGTTAAATATTTCACTGTTGTAAATAAGTGGATTAAAATCTGTTAATCTATAGCAGCTGCAGAAACTCCTGAGAGCAGAAAGTTACAAATAGCATATATCAATAGAGGACTAGAGGGGAAACACGCCTTACTCATTTCCATTAAGTGGTTTATAAAAGTGTTCTTCAATTAAATTAAATCAAGTTAATAAGCACAAAATGCTTTGCTTAAAGGTATACTCGGTTGGTTTATTAACTTTAAAAAGTCGTGTAAAATGATATCAAAACATTAGAAACAATATTTCCAAAATAGTGATTCTTTTTCACTTGACCCCGCCTTTGACCCCATAATTTCTTTACTTAAGGTGAAAGGTAATATTGAATGTTTATCTGTAGTAGAGTGAGAATCAGGTGATTGAATGTCTTGGTCACGCTTGATTGTGCCAAGAGAATGCTTGGAAGCAAAGTACAAAATGATCCTCCAACGCCCCTCAATTTGCAAAAATAGGGTTGTGGTGAACGTCGAATGGTCCCTGGCGGTATATGTGACATCTTCAAAACCTTTTAAGATGTGACGGGGAAAAAGGCGGGGTTAAATCAAATTTGACCTAAAAATCACGTTTTTGACCGATTTTTGTTGCTGCCCCCTTACCAGTACATGAGAAAATTGATCACATTCAGAGTTCCATTTCATACCTAATACGATTACCTATCAAATCTGACCAAAAGCAGCATAAGTTTCCAGATATGTTCATCAAAAATTGACGTTTACATTAAAAACTTCTATAAAAATATTTTTATTCCAACTATATAAGCAACCGTGTATAAGGGGGAAGGTGGCGCCATAATATTACAGTGGTTTGCGATCTCACCTTGCAAGCAATGGTTTCGATTCCCGCGGAATCGACTTGTCGGAACGGAATCTCGAAATCTTTGCAAAGATGTTTTGTCTGCCTTGGTGGGAGTATTGTAACAGAATCTCAATCTTCTCAGCCCCTTACATGAAGTATTTAGAGTTTGGCAAATATCTCGTAAGCGATCGTCGTCCTTCGGAGGGGACGTAAAGTCGACCCAAGGACAATGTACAGAAAAGTCCACAAAAAGTCCCTAAATGTCCACCAAAAGAACATCCAAAGCACCAAAATACGTAAATATACATGTAGGTCGTTTTTTAGTAAAATACTGCACACAATGCTTGCAAAAGTTCTAAAAACCTTTTTTTATTTTTATTTTATTGCTTGTCACTTTGTCAAAACCACTAAAATTAGTTTAGGGTCGACCAAAACGAATTTTTTTCCTCCAAAAGGTCTACTTTATGAAAATCTGCAACCCCTTGTAAAAAATCCTGGCTACGGGCCCGTACATACCTGTCATGTAATCTGTATCGTAAAAAATGAGGCATTTTACCCCTAATTGTTCCCAACCCCATTTCGGTCAAATTATGGAAAATTCTGGAAAAAATTCCGTCTGTGCATTGATACTCAATCAGTAAGGTATTTATAACAATAGGAAAAAGAAACATAAGAATATCATTATAACAGAATATGCAGAATAATAATAGTATAATTTTTGTTTAAAATGTGGTTTTCTAATTATTATTTTTCTTCTAAAGGAGTCATTGCAGTGTCTGATAATGTTTTTGGTCCAAACAATAGCCTTGACAATACATATAGACCATCATTACCAGTACAGTGAATGTTTCCAGCTGAAGTTTTTCCATTTTTTCTTTTCAGTGATTTGCAGTATGTCGCTAATAATGTTCTATTGTACCGTAATTACTAGCATCAACATTCATTTCCTTGCTTGCTAGACATCCTCCCCTTTAGCTGTTACGTATCAAGTATATGATACTTCATCAATGCCTATTACGTTAGCATCAGCTCAATATCTAAACATAATTATTCTGCTCCATCCAGTTAACATAGCTTTTTCCGATCCTTTGTTTAATCGGTCATCATTTTTGGTCATATGCACGTACCAAATTATCGGTGGGTTTGGTATAAGTTTCATTCGTGCAATTTGTTGTTTTCTTTTGTATCTTATATTTTTGCTGAATTCATTGCACCGTTGCACAAAGGGGTTTGAGTTATCACACTCTTAGAAAATCAGGGACAAAATATACTAGCAGCATTTTCGGTTCATTTTATTTTGATCCTTTTGGGTCACTTTGATCCAAGTCAAACAGTTTTGATACATTTTAGGATCAATACCTACAAATGAACCAAATTCACCAGAATAAAAAAAAAAAAATTGTGATCCATTTTACTTTAATCATGTTGATCCGAAATAGATTAACTCATATTTGATACACGTAGTATATTTAATCTTTATATATATTTATCTTGGCTTTCTTAGAGTGGCAGTCTGTTCGGGTATCTGTTATTTTTTCTAATGTTTGAACATGCTCTATCTTGCATTTAAAAACAATCGTGTCCCTGAACATTGACATTAGTACGACTTTTGATCAAAATGCTACAAAAAGACTTCAAATTAATTTTACGAACAGTCGATCTAGCTATATCATCAGTGTTCAAATTATGAACAATTAGTTATAACAGATCGGTTAGATTTATGCTCCAAATAGAGTGATTACTTGCACTCTATACAAATCATTTTTTTTTCGAGTTTTCAAGGTTTAGATTTACGATGTCATATGATAGCAGTCAATCTCGTTTTCTTATAGTTGCATCCCCTAGGTGCATATACATTTGATCTAAGAGAAACATTTGTCAATGGAATCGTAGATGACAAGCTAGCGCATTTTGTCTCTGAACCCTTTACTATGATATATATCACCTGTTTACACATTTCGTTACGCCATCCTGTTTCCTTCATGCTTCAAGATGTCTAATAGCCTTAACGGATTCAGATAACGGTGGACATTTCTAGCTCGAATACAGTCATCGGGATCAATATTATGTTAGAGTTTATTCCCAGAAGCGAATGTAAAGCGTGGTACTTTTCGAGTGCTTGTAATGTAGTGTTCTAATTTTTTTAAGATAAACAAACAGCACTCAGCCCTACCTGACCACGAAAAAAAATGTTCAGTTCAGAGAAACACAATTTTGTCAAACAAACGTTTGATAATTGATGATGTCGTTTAAAGGAAGCCGAAACGTTTATCAGAAAATGCATCTTTTATGTAGCATTATAAAAGAATAAACTTATTCGGTTCGGATAAATACATAATTATTGATGTCGATAAAAGGTATATTGTAGTTTAACAAAAAATTGCATCCTGTCAACACAAGTATAGTGAGCATAGTTGAATAATTGAAAGACACACACAAGAACATGATGAACTGATGTACTTACTAAGTTTATACATAGAAATATATATTCAAATGCCGGATGTAAGTGAAGTTAGTCATGCTATCTATAATGTAAATTTTCCAATTGAGTATATTGACACAGTGTCACAGATTCAGAGTATGTCTGAGTGATCTTGGAAGTATTTATAGTGTGTCTCAAAAATATTCCAAGTGATACAACATTTCTAAAAACTGAAGTACATGTATGCTATATAAAAGTAGATATGCTTTCAATATCGGTAGTGTGGTGAAAAGTGTTTCATTGTTTTGTTTTAACCCACAAAGGACTCACTTTTTGTAACAGAGTTTTTAACATATGACAAGCTAAAAAGGGTGTCTAACTGTTTTGCTTTTTAGAGTCTTGCAGAACCTAAGAATATAATGTGCATATGTTATTTTTGTACATGCTATCTTAGCTAAAACTGAAATTACATTTTAGTTTTGAAAAGGCGAATGATTTAATTTCAAAAAGATACATTTTCCTTTTTATCTGACATCCATATCTCATTTCGCAGAGATATTCAAATGATTAAATTCGGAATTTTTTAGCATATTAAAAAATTGTAATTTTTCTTTCAAATAAGTTCAACTGACTTTCCTCTTTAATATAAATCAAAACATTGGGGAAACTTATGTATATTTTGTAGAATATTAGCTACAGTGTGTTCCAGAAAAAAAACACATTACAATATTTGCATGTAAAGTTCTTGGTTTTACCGAAAAGTATGTAAAGATGTTATTTTATAGTCGATGAAACAAACTTCAATAACGTTTGTTTCAGTTCCATCGGTAATGTAGAACAGAAGTTATATGTTTTGTTAAATAGTTTGATGTAAAATTTTCTGGCATGTCCAATTTCATGATTTTGACAGTTTCACTGAATGAAATCCTTTTGAGTATTGTACATGAAATTTGTTTAAACAAAATCACAAATTCGTCAGATTCAAAAAAATACGTAAAGCGCAAATGTACGTAAAAGAAAAACGCGTGTATCCCAAAACTTCAAAACATGGACTTTGTAACTAAACCCTTAATTATCATATTCTTTTAGTAGTTGGTGCTAAAATGTTATCGATTTTGTAACGCTGTCTCAAAAGAATTTAACTTGAGATGATCAGATTTTGCACAGGTTGATAAAACCTCAAAACTCAATCGGCAGTTGTCTGCCAATTGTGACCGATTTTGGTCTGTTGACTAATGTTTATTCCGATTGAAGCGGCCTTAAATGAATAATAAATATCATGAATTTCAAATAGATTTCAAATAAACTAACAAAAGTGTCCATGCGCGTAGCCAGGGGTGTGCGGAGGGTGCGTGCGCACCCCGGGTTTGATGCCAAAACCTGGAAAATCAGCCTATTTTTACCAATTAGAGGTCATTCCGCAATGTCAACCATAAAAAGCCGATCCTGGCTACGCGGGTGATGTCCGCAGTATAAACAATAACTACTTATATTGTTTGTTCTGACATCAAAATACCATTACCTATCGATGTCAGAGTGATAACCTTTTTCAGTATTATACGACTAAACTGCTAAAAGCATAGGTTAAATAGTTGAAAATAATAAGAAACTTATCCATGTTTGATTAATCAAGTGTGTGTGGATTAATATATTGAATTTAAATATATGCTAATATTATTAAAATCAAGAATATAGATTGCCAGCCCTTAGGCATGTCATTACAATATGCGATGGAATGCTGCAACTGATACCGACCTCTATTATGAAAACCATTATTTGATTGGTTTAAGTATATAGATTGAGAGTGGAGACAGTTGTGTCGGGAAAGGTTGTAGACGTCTACCTCAAATACTGTAGAGCCCAGGAGACAGATTAATGTTACCCATATTTACTAGTAAGAGATAGCGAGGAAAATTGAATATTACACAAGGATATCAAGAAAGTTACAAATGATGTCTCTTGGCCAAAGAGTAATGACGTACATGGGATTGTTTTAAATGAAAGACTTGGATTTATATTTTGTCCAGCAGCGATCTTTATCAACACAAATATGATTTCTATTTTATGCTTCGAAATTAACTTTGATTTTGATTATTTTTTTGTTTTTTAAAGAAAGTAACTGTCATTATTAAATATTTGAAGTTACAGGCACAACATTTAATGGTTTTAGTGTAAATTATGTTATACTTAGACCTTAATCTATGCCTGTTGGTTTTTCGAGATTTACATAAGTGAATTTGATAACTAAATGGAGAATTGCTATGACCATAAAATGTATCAAAAAATTAATGTTTTAATGTGATATTTTATGGAAATGTAATTCATAGAAATGAATATTGTTGTTTATTGTAATATTATCTTTTTTCAATATAGTGTACTGTAATTTTCCTTTAACCGGTAGCAAATTGGTTTAGCTTATTCACATGCTTAGACCAAGCGTCTTGTTTAAATGGTGAGTCTTACTATACGGTATTGTAGCCAGTGTAATCAGTTACATTAAAGTTTAGGCAACAAATGTTACAAACCCAGATTTTGATTACGCCTTTAACACAAGTGCGAGGAGGCATAATGACATACACATTTAGAATATAAAAGATACTTGTTCAAATTTATTTTTCGTGACACAATACCATACTTTACTACAGTTTTTTCGCTTATACAAAACACCCAAGAGAATATTTTCAAAAGGATTTGCAGGCTTAGATAAGAGTATGGAACATAGGTATACTATAGAGATTGAACAGTATCGGTACGTTTTGTTCTCTTAACATAACCATGCATCAGACTTATATCTTGAAGTTAAACCAACTCGCAATTAATTAGGAATTTTAGCATATTTTTCATTTTGCTACCGTAACTGTGCCAGACGATTTATCTTGAAACGTATGTTAATAACGTTAACATTCCATAAATTATGAGCCGTGTTTGTGAGCTTCATGATTAATAAAAAAAAAGATAAGAATGTTCAAGCACAAATTTTCTTTGGTAAGATTTTGTTCAAGAGATTTGTTATTCCTGCTAATACAAATTGTGAATGTTTATTGTAAGCATGTAAAAAGATGTAATGAGGGGAAATCTAAAATCTAATACTGATTTACTATGATCAAAATTTTAAATAAACTACTTAAAAACGCATTGAATAAAACACCTTTTGTATCGCTTGCTATTAAAATCAAAACCTGTATTTCAATTTGAGACATTTGGACGACTTTGGCGACCCCATACCCAAACGACACCCCGTCCCTCGAACCCACATACGTTAAAAGCTGCGTAATGGTTGTTAAAACAATAAGTATTTGACCGTTTATACCGCAAACGAGGAAGAGGGTTGCAGCATCCCCCTCCCCTTCAGAGAACAAGGGTTAAGTCATTTAAATATTGTCAGGCAAAAGGAAAAGGGCTTGAAAAATCCAGAGGAATAGGCTAGAATAACAAATTTTACCTATAATTGTGAACCGACATATCCCCAATGTGATTATAGCCGGGGAATAAGATATCTGAAAGGCATCATATATTTCTGACATTTGAATGGTAGGCATAGCTCAATATCTTCTAATGTTTTAAAAGCATTTTTGCACAGTAAGATATACCAAGATCATACAGGTTAAAAATATTTGTTTTGAAATTTGAGATTTAAACGTCATTGTAAATTGAAACAAAGCATGGACTCTTTTTAGGGATAAAAGCAGCAAATTCATTGTCTTTTTGACAACTATATCTATATTAAGGTCAACGTTATTTCATACTTCTCCTTGCAGGTTCTAAAACCCAATAATATCATTATCCCTCTCATTATTTGCATAACACGAAGTCTTGGCAATAACATGTTTACACAGCCAGCCAATGAGTAGTGACAAACACTTGCTTCGAGGCTTAGATTCGATTGTTTTATTACTTGCATCTCTCACGATAATCCATTGAAAAGGTTGAATCTGTAAGTCGTTGAAATTAAAGCCGTCGTTCCTAATATTAGCATCTAGCTGATTTTGTTTAAATAAAATATAAAGCAAAACTTTTTTATATCCGCGGATGAATTATTTGATATTCTTCATTGCTTCATTGCACAGTTGTTCAAATCAATGTGCAAAGTCATGTATATATTGTATTATTAAATGAGTAATCAATAATCAACAGAAAAATAGTTATAAAGACAAAATTTAACAAACTAAACAAAACAAAAAAAAGGAAAACCGAGAAACTCTTCAGTGTGTGCAATTAAGGGGGATATGGGTTTGGAAGGGCTAAAAATAAAAATTTAAAATTCGAATTAAGGACAAAAGTACCTTTCTTTTGCTTTTTATTTGACAACAATCGGAGCTTTTGTTCAATACGAGTTATAGTCGAAAATGTAACTTCGCGAGGGAAATGTATTGTTTTACATTAGGTACTTCTGGTCCTTATAGACTGCACTATTTCTAAAAGGATTATATTTTTCACTCATTACACAACAGTAAAAGTCATTGACCTGTTTTCAATTCGGTTAGTCTGTTCAAATGAAATTGTAAATTTTGAATTAGCAAATCTGTTGTATAAATATATAGTTCTACTGTGAGACATTTATCTTTAAGGCTACAGTCCCTAAAAACGTCTCGCTCGGCTGAATGTCATGTTTACTGAAAGTGTTTACCTACTTACTGAAAGTGTTTACCTACTGACAATTACATGGCTTATCTATGTTCTTTTCATTAACGACCTTTGGACTTTGTTAACAGAGGTATTCAAATGTGAATGATGGTCCATTACATAATTCCAGCATCCGTTGTACCAAAGTATTTGTTTGGTTGTACTAGTAAAAGCAATCTCTGTAAATCGTATACATTGTTCCATGCTTGTTTAACTCCCTAAGTAGTTTAACCATGAATGTATTGCAAACTCGTGGTTTTTGAAATTGTTCCATTTCTCCTCCTCTGTCTTTCCCGCTGCTCTTTTGATAATTAATTAGATCCATTTCTAATTTTTACTTTATTCAAATAATTCTTTGTCTGCACCCGCACCTGTCCCAAATGCACGACCTGTCTAATTTTATGTCCCAATATAAATTTATTCATTCTCAATTCGATAGCGTCCTCAATTCACATTCATCATCTT
>JXSR01S011822.1:43536-62317 GCA_000969725.1 Ophiothrix spiculata | reverse complement strand
GCATCCATGTTGATAATCCTGGGATGTACTATCATGTATTCCTGGGGAACGCCACTAGATGTACATCAAAGTATACATTCTAAACTCTCATGTAGTTTGACTAGTTAGTTTGCCTGATTGAATATCAAAAAGGCAGCTTTTGGACACTCAGTTTCTGGCATTTGCTGCAGGGGGAGTCTGAGCGGATGTGCCCCCGGCTTCGGAAAATATTTGAAAGTAGGATACAAAATGATGCGATTTCATGCATACTCAACCACGAAAAATTAATATTTTTTGTGACCCCCCCTACTTTCAATTAAATAATTGTATGACCCCCCTGTTTTCATGTAAAAAAACTATGACACCCCCCCCCAGTATATTTGGGACCCAACCCCTTCCGAAGAACTTGCCAGCCCCCTAACACCTTGGTTTTTAAAGAAATATTCGTAAAGAATTACATAAATCATTATCAGGAATTTTGCAACATATGTTGATGTCCTTTTTCAAAACCTGTAAAATGGACATAAGCCGTTTTAAAAGTGGCAAAATCATGGAAACACATTTTGGGCAACTCTCTACGAAAATGGGGATTTCATGTTTATAATGATAAGTCTTGAAGAGCATCTTGGGGAAAACAGGAGGTTTGAAAAGGAGTCTAAAAGGGGTCTTGACTTGAAAAGCTTTGAAAGCGGCCTCATCACGATCTGGTCCAGAGACACTTATCACAGTCCCCTCATGTTATGTTAAAGACATTTTTATTTGTTTTATTTCCGGGTTTGATCGACTCTGAAGACAAAGTTCATAAAATCGATAGGCAGTTACAATAAAACTTTGCCGCCCCGGTGTGTAAAGGTCGTTGCTGTGACAACGAACTCAACGCGTCGCAAAGTTTCCCGTGCATTTCGAAGTAACAGGTGGATCCGATCGCGAAGTTTGTAACTTCCATTGTTTTCTTACAGAGGCACAAATATTCTTTTACAAACAAATACACTATTTTCCACGTTTTTTAAGCATAATGGCGGCGCAATGTATGGGGAACTTTGGCATGTACAAAATGTTTTATCCGCAATATCTGGATAAGCAATGGAATGAATATAAAGCACTGGAAGCAAAATCCAACGAACAGGACGATCATGAAATCAGAGGTTTTAGTCAGGATACAGTGTGGGTCAACAAACGGTACATCCCCACAGACTTACGGAGTGCTGCTCCTGTGCCAAAACATAAACTAATTGCACCAAAATTTCTTCCTCGAGCAAAGCAAGAATGGATTCCAATTGGTGAAGCATCCGTCAGAGACTTTTCACGAGCAAAGGAAGAAAAGGAGATCTATGTATCATCTCCAAGCACGCGATGTGAGGAGTGGTCCACACTGAGAAAATTATTACCATCTTCTGGAAGATCTTTAACTTTTAGTCCTCCAAACTGGGGCTCAGGTGCAGCCCTTCCTCCTATAATGGAAAGTCAGAAACAGACAAGATTTCCTCACCTCAATAGTCCAATGACAAGGTAAGGTGCTAAGTAAAAAGTAACCATTGTTAGACCAGGAAACTTGGGACACATATGTAAATAGGGTAAAGCATATAAATTAACTTTTATATGAAAAATGGTTTGCGGACCTATTATTATATGCTAAGGGGTCAATATTTATAGAACTAACTTCTAAGGAGTTTGTAAACAAAAAGTAAGGAAACACTTCCCTGCAATCTTAGATTTACACGGGGATTTACATTGACTAAGTTATATCTTTTTTTGAACATATTTCCAGAAATTTAAAAATATCTTTTAGGAGGCTTACTCAAAGAATGTGGCAAAATAACTTATTTTTGGTGTATTTAGAAAGCCATTTCTTATCATAAATCTGATTAATAAATTTCTTATCCCAAACTTGTTCTTTTATTTATTTTACTTTACTAATTAATACCAGTTTTCAAGTTACGAAAAGAATGATAAAAGCTTAGCTTTTGTTGACCCTTTTATCCCTTTGAATATATACAAGCCCTAACAAGCATTATTGGAAGTCTTTCTTGAACATAACCAAACACTAGCACTGTTGTTTGAGGCAGACATTTACTCATTTTTTAACCAAAAGTTCATATTCAACTTCACAGAAAAAACAGTACAGATAACTGGATGTGTTGCATAATTAAGTTTTCTAACCCATTCTCAAAATTTGTTCCTTCTGGTTAAAATTTATTTTAATTCTTTTATCCCATTATAATTGGTGTGTTTGAAAATTCTGATTTTGTGCAAAATTGATAGCGCTATAGATGCATATATTTCAAATCATTGATTATATTTGATTACAGATTATATTTGCATGTCTAATTTCAGTAGGACATATATACCAGCATATCTATTCCACATGTACATCATAAAATGAGTTTTTGTGAATTACGCCATCTATTTTGATACTCGCAATAAAATGTCCCGATTTCTATTGGGTTCAAACAACAGTGTCAGGCAATGGTGTTGACTCCATGTCATATCTTTGATGTATTTGAGGATGAATCCTCACCCTAACTGTACTTATTAGGCACATTGTAGGTGAAGCCAAATGGTGAATCTTTACCTAAATTCTATTGTTTAGCACCTTGTGTTTAGCACAAACTCTCAAATACAGCCGAGGGTCAAAATATGGTTTTAGTGACTGTTGACCACTGCAGATGGGGAAGCAACTGGTCTGTTTTTTAATACATTAAAGCAATACTATAAAGTGTTAAAATGGAGCGCCTCCTGTCACTCATGACTTTTGATTTTTTTGGCTTATTGGGTTTGTTTTTGGTAAATATCAATGCCCTCCAAACAATTTGGCTTAGATTACTTTTTCTATTATGACCATTTGTTGAATTAAATTCGGGATCCCGAATTTAATTCCACATGTATTAGTATAGGAAAGCATGCATGTGCTTTTTATCCATTTTTCGGTGGCAAAACAATTTTTTGACAAAATGCCACATGAAAATGCTTTTAGATAGTCATATTCCTTCATTTTATGCTGTTTTTTACTGTAAATTATTTTTGATCAAAATCTTATAGCCTTGCTTTAAGTAGACTGCAGACCAAAGAGCACACTACACATTGCAAAGGGGAATGAGGATAAAGTGCCTTACCTAAGGACACAACACGTTAACATGAGCGATGGTCTAACTCACAACCTGACACATGCTCCAAAACTTTGTTATAGTTTGTTAATTTTAACCTTTTCTTTCTTGCTTTCTATGTTTCTGCAGGTATACAGATGATATGCATCTAACCAACAGACTGTTTAAACTCCACTAACGACACCAAGTCATAGAAAATGGACATTCTTGAACTGTGTTTTTGGATTGGATTTTTCTGAACTTCTTGCAATATGAATATTAACTCTTGGATGAACTTTGCCAACAAAATGTATCGCAGTGTATTTCTATTATTTTATAAATATCAATGAAACACCACTGCATTCCTGCTCTTTACAGTGTTGTGAAGTATCTGATTCAATATGTGCACTTTGTTACAAATCTTTTGTTTATTGTCGGCAAATCTATTAATAGCTAATTGTTAAGGACCTTAGTCCGATTACTTCAATTTTTTTTAAAGATTTTGGCACAAATATATTACTCAATTCTAGTCTGTAACATGCATGTTTCGTTTTGGAGGTATAAATTAAAATGTGTCTATATTTAGGCAGATGTGATACATTGTTGCCGGTAAAATCAAAACGGTTGGACTGATTTGAATGAAATTTGAAAAAAAATCTCTTTCATATTTAACTGAAATCTTTTACTTTCGAAAAATTGGACCATGCTCCTTTAGAGAAAGCTCTAAATATTTCTTCAAGGGACTAGATAACTTGAAGAAGCAACATTTCACAAATAATTGTAAAATGCTGCTATAATGGGACCTGTCTGTGTTACAAAAGTTTGTAATGTAAATCACTGGTAGCTATACAATGTTTTGAGGAAAATGGAATTTTCCTGCAAATAGTTTTAAAAGAAATGTTTAAGTTGAGTACTGCTGCCTATTTTTCACAAACTTTGGCATTAATTTTGCACGCTTTTCATGCTAACTGAGCATGCCAAACATGTTTAAAGCTGGTTTCGGAATGTTTTCAGCATGATGTCACAAATTTAAATTGAATTAAAATTAGCTTTCTTGCAACGGACCGTCCCAGCAATATGCAAATGTATTGTGCTACATCACAACAGCTCAAAATTTCAAATTTGTGGTCATTTGCCACAGCTATACCTACTATATGTACAATCGCAACAGCTACTCTGAAGCTGTGTGTACACTAGTCTCTCGAAGCTATGCAAATTTTGACTTGCCACAGACCCTTTCTCAGACATTGTGTTGTGACGAAGTTGCATCCTCTTTCAGAAAAAAACCAAGTGCCATCACCTCCAGGTGAGGTGCAGGATTGTGTCTTTTTGACAAAATGTTCCAATTCAATTACAATACTCTATTCATTTTTTTCAAGAACGGCGCAATTCTACCAATAGATACAATACTGCACCTTGATGTCACCTTCATGACATGTTTTTAGAACAAAAGTGTGTGTTTCTTTCGTGTAACTTATGATTAAGTATACAGTGTACAATAATTTTTAAGATGGTTTATATTTTGTGATATACATGTAGTGTAAAACCATACAAACAGTATGCTGGTACATACTGAAATATATTGGTTTGAAATAGCTTCAATAATCTTACGCAGTAATTAATGTAATGATGATGAACACAATTTATGTTTTCAAAGCTATTCATAAATTGGCCTACATTGTACATTCATATTGCTTGTACGTGTACTAATTTATGAGGACAAAACAATGTAGGTGTAGGAAGAAAAAAAACCCAAAACCACCCCCCCCCCCGAAAAAAAAAAGAAAAAAAGACAGGAAAATGTTGAGGAGGGGGATTTCTTAATGTATGCAGATCAGTATGAAGAACTTATTCAAAGATCTAATTATTGGGAAAATTATCTGGTAATGACTTTTTTTTGGACACTTTCCACTAAATTTAGTCACACTTTTACAGGTCTTGATAAAATGCAATGAATGATTTCTCCAAAAGTAGGCCCATTGTATCTCTACCACATCTCTGCAACGCATAAAAAGATTTAAGTATAAACTGACAGCAGTTAATTCATTAAGAAATACATTTTCACTGCAAAGTAAAACAACACAGTATACCTATTTTGGACAAGGTGCTTGTTTTAGTACTCATACTTTGTACAAAACAAGTACAGCAGTACCTGCTGCTTTCATACTAATGTCGTTTTGCAACTTTCTCGCTTTACAATTGTACTTTGTCACATTTTTGTAGAAATCTGTCACTTCTGGTTGTTATAGCGGAATGTCGCTAAAACAATCCAGTGTAATATTTTTCAAGCAAAAATGCATTTAACATGAATAGCAACAATACTGCAAAAGTACAAAAAAATCTGTCACTTCTGGTTGTTTTATTTAGCGGAATGTCGCTGAAACAATCCACAGTGTAATATTTTTCAAACAAAAATGCATTTAACATGAATAGCAACAATTCTGCAAAAGTACAAAATTCTTGTTGCTCAGCAAAGCAGAAATGTGCAAACTGAACATTCAGATCAAAGCTACAAAATTACAATGCGACATATAGTATGAGAGCAGTATTGATGTGATGTATACCATTACTGGAATATTTGTGGGTCTAAAATTAAATAAATTTCACAAACTTACGCTTTTATGAATCACCCTTTGTTTAAAGATACATATTTTGTACACGTCTATTTGTATGTTCAACATTTCAACATTTAATTCTAAATATTAAAATCCTACAGAAAGTGGGAATTTGAAATGAATTTCTACAAATTTGCCATTGCAGAAATCACATCACATTCTGGTTACACAACTTCTCATTTGATATAAACTCAGTAGGTATGCACAAAAGAGGTTCAAGATTTAAAACAGATTTTAAGTAAGACCTAAAGTCAAAATTACAACTGCCATAAAAGGATCTTTTGAAACATTTTTGAACGATAACAGTCTTAAAATATTGAAGATTCAACCAAAAATCTTTAAAAAACCCACAAAATATAACAATATTGAGTGAAGAAAATATATTTATCTGTAAAATAAAATTTGACTTAACCCAGGTCTAACTTTAAACCTGGTCCAACTCTTACATGTAAACCTCTGTTGTGTATACATACCTTTTGAGTTTTTATGTTTGATTGTGGTTCACACACAGATTGAATAAGCCACCAATATGGCATATATCGATTTGATGTCACACTACAGCAGCCAACAGAAATATTATCCAAGGTTCACCTTCAAGCTTCATTCAGATAGTAGAGCTGTGCAAAAAATGAATTATCAAAAAAATTAAGCTCTTTGTAGATCAAAGATGCATGTTATTTTATTACTTGTATGTGTATGTTATGTTTGAATAAATATGGAAATACAAAATACAACATGTATATGTATTGCAAGTTTCCATTTAATGTACTTTTGCTCTTTTGAGCGATATCATTGTTTAATTTACAGATTGAAGATAAGTTCCAATTCAAACTATAACCAATGCAATATCCTAGACAAGTACATTTTGAGCCTGGTATTTGAGTGACTGCATCCTTTCGGTTCTATTACCAAGCTAGTTATTTCCCAATTAGGCTTATATTTATAATTTGGATTAAGGGGGCACATCAAAACTCAACCGGTGGTTACCTGCCAGTTCTGGAGGGTTCAACCAGAATAAACAATAGCCAACCACCCAGAACTGGCAGACAACCGCCGGTTGAGTTTTGAAGCGTCCCTTGAGCTGACTATGTTTTGCAAACTCAAGCTGAACTTTACTCTCTGTCTGGAATACATTTTTCACAAAACATTCTCTTTGGACGGAAAGTCGCTCACAGCGTCACATGTTTTTCCACTTTATAATAGTTGCAGACTTACTACTTTTGCCAGAATTGACGATGGCACTAGATACCTCTTTGTATCAGGCAGTAACAGGTTCATTTTCTTTTTTATAGTTTACAATGGAATTTAATTCCGTCCAATCATGCACACTTTCGAAAGCCGCTGTGAGTGGCTTGCCGGAGTAAAAAAAGAGTTCATTCATATTTTGAAAGGGATGTGTTATGTATGGTACCTAAAATGGCAATTACGTAGCTGAATTCTCACCCAGACACAAGATAGGCTTTTTTCAACATGACTTATGTGGACGGCGGAAGCATTTGATGTTTGATAAATAATAAATAAACTGAAAATCTGAGACCAAAGCGTTACAAGTGTAAACTCGGCTTCAAAATTGTGCAGAACTGGTGCATGTCAAGATCAAATGATTTTGGCTTGTTGAATGAATCCTTGTTAATGTGAAGCTTCATGAGGATTATATCAATACAGTATTTTATTTCCTCAGTAATTCCTTGTTGGATCTTTTCCCCAGTATCTTTTCCATAGCAAATACCTATTTTGTAGACTTTTATTACAACACTGTGTTTTTGCTAACTTAAATCTGAAACTGAATTATGTTCAGGTAATCAAACTGCAACACCACATGCATCAACGCATAGCAAGTTTAGAGTAACTGAATTTCAGTGTTTTTATTATTTCAGACAACAGGAATCAAGTTGCGCGCAAAAAATATTGAAAATGCATCCACTCAAAACGCATACAATGTACCGTATTCGTTCTAATAGGCGCCCGAGCTCCAATAAGCGCCCACCCTTGAGTTTTTGAATTCCAAAATTAGAGAATTAAGTATTCTTCATCAAATATACATGAAATTGAAGTCACAAAAAAGCAATGATTGGCTTAGTTATTAGATCAAACAGTGAAAAAGCTTGGATTATTATTCAAGATATTATATTATGGTCTCAACTGTGAACAGGTAACATTCTTAAGCTTAACATGTGCAAGTACGGCCTTCAAGTAAATGAATTAATGAATATCGTGATTGATCAGTACAAAACACATGTCGAAAAAATAAGCGCCCACCCAAAATGACTTTGTTAAGCGCCCTGGGCGCTAATTAGAACGAATACGGTACATGTCTTTTTTGAATGGATGCATTAAATCGTCATGCGAGTGCAAGAAACTTGTATCTGTAATGGTTGCCATGTGTTATATTTTAAAACACCTTGTCACAAAAATTTGTAAAAGTCCCACAAATGTTCTCCCATTTGTCAGTGGTTCTTGAAAAGGTTCTTCAATCACCAGACGAACCATTTCTGCAATGGCAGCAATTGCAGAAACAATTTAATTGCACCCACATGACAATTAAGCTTCAAAGGTGATGCATCAGTTTTTGCAAATGACAAACAATGAACACTGTATGTAGGATGATTGTTCATCACAAGTTTATTACATTCATAGAATTTCACATATAATACTATGCATCACATACAATAGGATCTACTAAACTACTGATGGAAATAGTACATGGTGTGTTGCTACTAGTTTGATACAAGTGTTGAATACTGAAAATGAAAACGGACCATAGCAGGCCTTGTTTCGGATTAAGGAATTAATTGTTAACTTTCATTTTTCAATAAAGTGAGACGTAAAATTCTACATCACAAGTTCATAAAGCAGAAGTTGAGATTTTGAGTGAAAACTTTTTTTAAGCATAAAGTATGACCTACTATACAACTGTTTACGAACTTACAGTATTTCATTTTGAAGAGTAAAACTTTTGCATTAATATATACTTTGGTTAGATAATTGGCCCGTTTCTATAGACATACATGCAATCCCCTTTACAGCAAAATCTCTTACAAGAAAATTCTTGATATAAAGATTTTTTTCTGTTTTATACCATCATCTTTATATGGTATTGTTTTAAGAACCCTGATAAGACAAAATTGTAGAATTGTATACTGACTAGCATGATATGAGCCAGTCAATAGTTTTTAACAGTTGGTTCAAAAATATTAACAAATAGGGTCAAAACATAGTTCTTTTTAGTTATCAAACATTTGTTGCAATAAGTCTTTGTTATCTTATAATCTGATATAGTTCCAATCTATTTTCTATTAATAATGGAGACTAGGTGATGAAAAATCAATACACCATAAAATGTTCTTTGATGTCAAATGTTTAGTGATTTTCAACACAAAGCATCCATATTGATTAGAAGGTGCATGGGAAATAATGTAATAACAAAGACTTGTTGCACCAAATGTTTGATAGCTCAAAAGAACTATGTTTTGACCCATATTGTCTGCCTTTTCACTCTTTCAATAGTAAAAATCATTTCTCCTTGGTGATCTTGAGACTACCCTACTATTTTAAATAGTATCAAGATCACTTCAAGGCAATAATTTTACTATTGCCCTCATGAGAAGTCAATATATGTATTCTAATTTGTCTGTCCCTACCAAATTCTGTAAAAGAGTTTTTTTTATCATATTATCAAATTGAGATAAATACACTGAAAATGCTAGCATATTCATCTGTGAGATATGATTTCTGATCCCTTGTCAAGTTTAGAAACGGACTGACAGTTTTACTCCAGTTCATGCAGCATATACAAAGAGAGTATCAAATTTGGAGGTGCGAATACATTGAGTTTGTACAGGTTACAGGTTTGAGCTCTATATGTAATATTCAGTATAACTATTGGGCAATATGCTACACTAATTCTTATCTAGCTAGAACAAGCGCATTCATTTTGAATGTAAGGGGTGCCTTTTGAAAAAATGTTATTTAGAGATTATCAATCTGTTCTTGCTTTTAACATGATCAAAAATATGTGGGGATATTGAAAAATAGCAGCACATGGCTGCAGATATAAATGCAAAGTCAACCATACAACATGGTTTATTTTCTGAGTTTGAATAATTGTGTTGACTGCATGTAATGTCAATGACTTGATGCCAATCTTATATTGCCAAGATGGTACTTTGTTATTAATATTACTATTTCGAATCCAAAATTTTGCATTAAAAGAGCACATTTGAGCCTGAGATAGGGAGAAAGAACACATCTAAGAATCATTCACTATTTTTGATCTTGTGTTCTCATCAGTATCTATGGCGCGCGCATAAGTGGTATTATGTTTGCTTGCGGATGAAGAAAAGCCGTATAATTTCTGCCTATTTAGTGTTGTCAAAGTATAATGTGCATGTGATGCACACAAAATTTGAGTGTATTACACACACACTTCTGAATCAGTGTACATGTAGCAAGGCTAGAATTCCACACGATAAGGCTAATCTGATCACCATTTAGTTGAAACTATTACTCTTATGGTATATTCAGATTTCATAAACGAATGCTGCTCAATGTTATTCTTTTGCAATGTTATTCCTGCATTACATGATGTGAAAGGAGAAATTACCCACCAAGCAGAGTTATTTTTGAAAGACTAGCATTAAACAAGATTGGCCAAAGGAACTCATGGATTCTGTTAAATAAGATATCATTATTCTGAAATAATCTAAACCCACATGTCTACATAAACAGAGTTTAAGACACTGATCCTTTATGTACGAAAATGTGGTTAAATGCTCCGAGTTGCTTTCATCATAAGTTTTCTCCATTTCTATCAAGTACAAAATCTAATGAGAGTTGACCATTTTTACTGATATTGGCTGATATTCAATTCAAAATACATTTTACTACATAAATACACACAGCCCTGATTACTGTGAACAATGGTATAATGAATTCCCTTCTTAATGCAAACATCAATTTGAGTCTGACCCTACCCGCCTCATGCCTTTACTATGATTCACCTCTAATTAGAGAATAAAATATAAGATTTATTGTTTTGCCTGTCATCTATCGTCTCATAATGGATGGGCGTACATTGTTTTGAGTAATGGGTGCCCCCGCAGGGGGTGCCCATTACGAAAAAATAATGTACGCCCATCCATTAGGAGACGATAGATGACAGGCAAAACAATAAATCGCCATCTTTTATTCTCATTCTTAGTCACAATTTTGAGTCATTTATAAACCAAAAACGATGAAAATTATTGCCAAAAACTATAAACATTATCATTGGAAAAACGTACACCCCTATTCAAACATTCAATATTCCAAACCCAGTAAAGCTGTTCGCGCCGGAGTTGTGCGTATACCTGCCAATGAACACTGTATGTTTCAGTTTAGTGATCAAACAGTCGATATATCTGTAGTACTACTACACCCCTATTCAAACATTCAATATTCCAAACCCAGTAAAGCTGTTCGCGCCGGAGTTGTGCGTATACCTGCATCGCGCCGTGATTTTGAACGCGCGGCTCCACTGCGTTTCACGCTGAACGCACTGTCATCTATCGTCTCATAATGGATGGCCAAAATTCCTTATTAGGAAGTAAAATCGCACTCAGTGACTAAGAATTCACATTATTGTCATAAAAAAGGGTGAAGATTGACTTTGAAGAAATGAATAGTCAAGTATTCATCATGTTCTATTCTTTGTGATCCCAATATTCGACATCCAAGTTGAAGTTCAATGCCTGACAACCCGGGAGGGGGTAAGTTCAAGACTCCAAAATGATGCGTGCATTACCATGTTAGATATTTGCAAATACCTACATCATACATATCCAATAATCTCCATCACTACTGTAAAGTCAATGATTGCACTGGTATTAAAACACATACTATAGAATGTCAAATATCAAGAATCAAAAATTGTACGACTGATTTTAATAGCCTCAAATACAAGAAAAAATTACATTGATGATATGTGATATTAACCATGATTTGTTTTAATTTCTTTACACAAATTGTCTATTGTTTAATTGTCAATTAGCTATTAATATTTTGTCTCTGTACTTATCAGAAAATTTTCGTAATTCAGTCATGTAGTACAAGTGTTTATTGTCCTGTTGGTTTATAAAGATTGAAAATTTCACTACACATAGAACATTACTAACTATTCATAGTAACTAACTCTGTTACATACACTACACAATAATAGCTACAGCTATAGATGCATTTTATATTTATGTTAACAATTTAAAGAAAATATCAGTTTACAACAATATTGCATTTTGAGTGTACGCCATGCCGTCACCGCTAAATCAAAAACAGGAACTTTTATAATCTAAACAAGCAATGTTTACAGTAAGTTGATATACTGTCTTCCAAATGTCTCAGTGTCAATGATTGCAGCACACTTCACCAGGTGTGGCATACACGCTGACAGAATCTTGCATGCTGTTTTTTGGCATGCGGCTCATATTCCTCAAATTACGGTACTTCTTGTGTATAATTAGTTGGTTATATTTGTACGATGCTTTCAGGCACACAGAACTAAACTTCGGCATCACTTGTCACTAAATTATCATATCATATTTAATTGTCTAAATCATAACTTTTGTTAAAAATTTTGAAGGAGATGTGACGGCATGATGTGTAAATGCAAACACATGGTGATATATATACTATAGATTCACAAAAATGCAATGTAAATTCAACCTATACATATACACAACATTTGAAAATAATAATTATAATTATATACAAAATAGAATGTACATCAAACCTCCTTTTTTAGAGACGGTAAATATGGTACACAAATACTGGCAGAAAATAATATCATATATGAAAATCTACAACATAGATAAAAAATAACAAAAAATATCCGGCAGCTGTGTTTGGAAATAAATAAAAAGTGCAAAAGGTTACAAAATGTGTGGTAAACAAAAAACAGATTAGTAAAACTGAAGCACCACTACATGGAATTACTTTATTTGAAATATTATGGTTCGTTCAATAAAGTCTGTGTTGATTTTATTTAATTCTGTAGCTTGATGCACAATGTGCACTTACTGCACAATGTGCAGGCTATTATATAAGGTCATATCATCTGTGTGCAATTGACCATGCAATAAAAAAGATAAAACAGAGGCACCACTGCAAGAAGTTGATTTAACCTTCAGACCCTTTGTTACACCAAATTTTAGTCCCAGAATTTTGTTTAGTCTTATGAAATACGAGGCTTTGGTTTTGCATCTGTTGTTATCTTTTTGAGAGGTGAAACTGTAAAATACAAATAAATTGGAAAAATCAAAATACAATTCTGGAAAAGTGTATTTAAGATCTCATTCATTTGTTAATAAGTGTTTCAAGAGCATTATAGTTATACCAAAAGCTTAAGATTCAAGTTTTAATGTAGGATGCTTTGATTTAAGCTTATCTTTGTAATTTTTTTGATGTTGTACCATGTTCAAGGTCCAAGATTGCCACATATGGTGACCTTGGTCCAAGTTGCAAAGTTGACAAAGTATCATTACACTATTAATTAGTTAATGAATGAGACATTAAAAACACATGACCAGTTTTATTCAATACACATTGTCCAACATTGGGGATGCTGCTATCGTGTTTTTGGTATACAGTACAGTTTCAAACATTGTGTATTTACTTTAACAATGGTTTTAAGCACCTAATAAAATCAAGAATTTATATGAAACATCACCTTTTAAAAGAAATTGAAAAATATTTGTAATTTTTCATAAGTAAGTAAGTACTGTTTATGGTCCACACATTACACTTCCTAATGAACACTGTATGTTTCAGTTTAGTGATCAAACAGTCGATATATCTGTAGTACTACTATTAATAAGGAATTTAGGACGGGAACTGTCCACATTTTATAACTTATCAATGTACTTTGGGGATACTGTTTGTGTTGCTTCCCTAATTCCTTGATACTCATAAACTTGTACAGTGTACCCTACTACTTAATAAACTTACTTGACTGAGTCACTCTTAAATCCCTGCAACCTGATTTTGCATTACTTCACATGATTTTTTAAAACATCAGATATGCCCTTCAAACCTGAACTTGTGCAGTTTTGAGCAGTGCCGATAGATCAATATCAAAACGCGACACCACATGCATCAACGCAAACCGAGCTGAGAAAAGCTAAACTTCACATTGTCTGCTGCACTGCAGTAATTAGTTTGCGTTTGGAGTGTGATTACAATATGTAGATCCTGGGTTTCCCAACCAGAAATCAATCTTTTCTGAAATTTTAGCCCAAACACAATAATAAGCCGTGACATTAGCTCCTGCAAAAAAAGTGGGCAATTTGAATTGTTGTTTGGGATGGGTGGTAGTGCGCATCCATTTCAACCTATTTGGGTGCATTGTTATGCTTTATCAGTGCATTGTGGGATTAAATTTCAGTAAAGATTGATTTCCAGTTGGGAAACCTAGGATTGACATATTGCAGTGTCATTATTGGTGACTGTTATCAGAATTGTGATTGCGTTGGGCATAAATTCAAATTACAGTAAGCGTTCTCATTTCGTCAATACTTTCATACACGTTGCAGTAAGATGCAAAACATTTTGTTATTTCCCAAAACCTGGGATCATAAAACCATCATTTGTAGGTTTTATTGTCCAAGCTAAAACCTGTGATGATTTGACCTATCACTATAACTACATAACTATACTTCAGATCACCTCCATGTGTTAGGAAACGCATATAATATAAGTTCAAGAAAGTGCAGAGACGGCCATTTAATGTAATTTTTGAGAAACATTTTTCATGTTCAAAAGGTTTTAGACACTCATTAGCTGTCATACCGGAAAGACAACTTAGCTTTTACTCACAAATATCAGGTGCATGATTGATCTAGTTCAGGCATCCATGTTATGCAACAAGTGCATGTATGATACACATGTTATGGTGCATTCAGAGTACAGCTATTTCATCACTACAACATTTCTCGATACACAGTCTTGAAATTTTAAAGCGCATTTCTTGTAGCACGTGTGAAGTATATTAAGCTATATTCAAGTAATGGAATTGAAGACTCTTGAATGCTCCATTCATGTTAATGTAACAAGTTTCATGCATGATGCACAAGTTAAACGGTGCAGTACGGACACAAAATTAGAGCACAAAATGACATGGCCTAGCTGTCTCACTCTTCCTAGTAACTCCCAACTCACAAAATCCTCAGCATGTCAGTAATGCATGCATCATATTCCACTAAATTGTCATCACTTAATATGTTAATCTCCAGATACATCAAAGTGAACAGAAGTATAGTTTCTTAACCTTTACCCTGCTTCTACCATTCTCCATTGTGTAGACAAAATTAAATCAACAGTACACCTATTATACAAAACAAAATACAAATAATGATTTCATTGCACCGTGATACATTCAAATATATAATACAACATGAGCATTTAAAAATCTTGTAAAGATTTCATACGATATCAATAATGTATTTTTGAATCTTTCATAAACATTTTTTCTTAATAATAAAAGCACACATTTACCATAATTAAAATACATTAGAAAGAATGGACTCTCTTGAATTACTCTATTGTAAATCTACATGCACTTTTTAAAATCATGATTCTACTGGTGTTCAATGGTATTCGAGAGTAATAACTATATTAAATTCTTGTACCGGTAATTAGGAAGTATAATTTACAAAGGAGTCTTCTTTCATTGGACAAATTATTTGCTATTCTTGTTAGTTTCTAAAACATATCAAAATAAAAATTATGATCAAATTGATAAGTAATCTTTGGCGTTGTCAGAGAAAAGCTGAATTGGCACTCAACGCAAAACGCACCGAGTATGTGTAGACAGGAGTTTTGAGCAAGGCCTAAAGGTCAATATCAAAATACAACACTACTTACATCAACACAAACTGAGTTGAGAAAAGCTGAACTTTCATTGAGCTTTCAATCGTCTGCTGCTGTAACTCATTTGCAATTTGTGTGTGAAATCAATTGCGGTGTCGTACATATGCTGGTAAGGAATTGCGTTTGCATCAAGTACAAATTCAGCTTAATAATCCAAAAGGAAGAGGTTTATCTGGTTCATTTCTCATACACAGAGGGCTCACGATATAGGCCTAACCATGATATTCATCATCATGATTATTTGAGACATATGTGCAGAAGTGGTATTTTCTTACCAAGATATTATAATGCAATAATGGTTTGTTCAAAGTTCATATGGTACAAGGGTTACACACTAAGCAAAGTCTTTTGATGAAAATCTATGGAACAAACTTTGAGTGCACCAGTAACAATTCTGTCCATATGTCATCTACATGTATGATAACCCTAATGATTTTAGAGTTGTCCGATACACAATACATTGTTTTCGTAGAGAGTAGCATCCACGCAATAGTCCCTAAACGTGAGTGTACATTTTCAAGGCGTGACGATTCGTGTCTACGCTCACGACTTTGAGTACGTATATTATTGCAACAATCAATAGTTGATGTGAACCATTCAATGAGCTGCTTCATGAATAATTTTGATCTAAAACAAATATGAAATTTTAGCTGTGATTAATTACGAAATACAGCATCTTTTTCAACCTGAAATAATCCTCTGAACCCTACATCATTTCCAAGTGCAGTTTTCCTTTTATAGTCTATCAGGCAACACACTCTTGAAGTAATGCATGGCCATACCAGTGCCATTGAACAATTTAATTTTTGTAAACAGTGTATAAATAGCTAAAGCTTAGCAGTATTTTGCAATCAAGCTGTTGTTAATTCAACAATGCGTAGATGTACATGAGTGTTGTGTACATTAAAAATGATTTCAGTTTACTTAACTCGCAATACTAGCAGAATTACAGCTATCGCTAAATACAGCTAAGTGGACACTTCCATCTAAATTTGCCAAAAACCTCCTCAGCAAGGTTGGCATTATTGTTGAAAGGTAATAGCTGATTTTAAAACACTTACAAAGTGTTGAATGAGGATTTTGACAGAAATGAAATATCAGATTTTCCTCTAACATGACACTGGGACACATTCTTAATCCCAGTCTATGTGATGTGTCAAACTTCATCGTGCTCATTAATTAGTCCTTTGGGGTTCTCATAGGGTTAATATCAAAAACTCTCTTCCTCACAAAATCAAGTCAAATTCATGTCCGCAATTGGTACAAAAATGATACATAAAACAAATAAAATATTACAATGAATACAATATGGTGGGAGTTGTGGACGCATGTATTACTAGTTTTGGTCAAAACAACAAATTTAAAAAAAATCTTTGCCAAATCTTAGTTTTAGTTTATCTGTGAAAGTTTGAAGTCTATTAAATTAATTAAAGGGTTCTGATTTTATTTATCTCACCTATATACTCTTAAAAAAGTGGATCTGAAAACTGTTAAAACAGCATTGGAATGAAAATTTCAGTGTCCAAAATTAAGTTTCACTTATATATTCATCATCATCAACACATGTTGAAAAATAAACAAAAACATTATTTACAATCTTTTAATAAGTATATAAAAATTAAATAATTTAACTACAGTACAATGGACTCAAAAATGTTCACCAATAGTGGAACTGGACCCGCTACATATCTGCTCATGAGTTATCTACAAGTGATTAAGAAAAGGGTACGACCATTTCACATGATGTGATAATAAATGCTCAATTTGGAGCTGCATGGAAATGTTTACCACTGTCATAAAGTGTTGTTAAGAAATATGTCCTACAAATACATGTGCATTACTTTGTGTTATAATCTACAGTTAACTACGGTATTACGACTTGATTGAACCACTGCAAGCTTGGCTTGTTAACTTGAATATATGCGGCACCCTATAGGAATACACTACATGAGTTGTCTACACGGATTATAACAATATTTTCGGCATATTTTTTGTCTTTATTTATAAAAACAGCAGAAGAAAAAATCCTCTTTTGTGTGAACGAGCTGAGCCGATGAGGTGTCCATAGATGATCCACTTGGAGTGTTTCCATGGCAACCTGGTCTGCAAAGCCTGATGGGACTTTACCTCATCTGTAATGGCTGCCCCTCTGGTGCCAATGGTGGACACGGTTCAGATGATGTGTGTTCTGGTGCAAATAAAACTGAAACAAAACAAAGAAATAGACAACAGATGAGTACATATGGTGATAAATATTCAACAAAATTCACAAACTGCTTACATAAGCATATTCATATACATAAAACAGCAAAAGAAACATTTTAAAAGATAATTTAAGACATATACTTTTGAGATGAGACTAAATTTACCTTAAAAGGAGCATGGTTTGATTGTTTCAACCTTTTTTCTGTCAGGAAAATATTTTGAGTGGGAGCTACTAACCCCGCCTTTGCTGTTTATGACACTGCTTTTAGACACACATTAAATAAATGCAAATTTGATCCCTGGATATGTTTTGCATCTTGTTTGTCTGTTTCATTTTACTGTCAGCATTACTAAATTTGCTGGAAATAAGGCTACTAGTTCATATCTTATGTGTGCTTTCATTGTAGATATATGGTTTTGAAACATTTCATATTTTGAGTTTTTATATTTCATTTGAAAATCGCTGTTCAAATTGTGCAGTGCCCCTATAGCTGTTAATCTCTTAAGATGATAACATACAATTATTAATAAAATGCAGTATTCTGAATTGGAAAAAGGAAAAGCCAGACATCTTGCCTTTACAGCAGGCTAAAAGAACATCCTACAGTAGTATTCCCTTTTTATTTCACAGAGCTCTTGGTTAAATTCAATCGCAGTGCACTTAAAAAACGAAAGTATAATATACATCAGCACCCAGAGGTCACAATTTATGATGAGTGCATTGAGTTATATTGCTGAGCAAGAAAAGCTGCCCTTTTTCTTCAAGTGCCGGGTACAAAATTGCAATGTGAATATGAATTTTCAGAGTTAGTAGCCTTTTTTGTTTTGTTTTTATGATATGGATTTTGGGACTATTAAAATAAATTCCTTCTTCTTTTTTTTTGATCATATTTTCTGAATGAAGTAATTATTGTTATAAGTCAAAGTGCCTCTCAGGGTTCTTAGTTTTTTTTTAATGTGAAGTTTAGGACTAAATTAATTCTTTTTATTTTTATTTTAATC
>JXSR01S011822.1:10329-22287 GCA_000969725.1 Ophiothrix spiculata | reverse complement strand
GAGACCAATAAATATCGGGCATAAATCATCCAATTTTATCATTATCATGTTTTGGATCCAATATTTTCCCACACTTGGACACCTCAAAGCATGATAATGGTTACAATCGGTCAACGTATGCCGGAGATATAAGACATTATCAAAGTGTTGCCAGAAGAAAGAAAGAAGAAGAAATCGGTCAAAAACAATACCCTGCCGAAGTCTCCGGCAGGGTAATGATGTAAGTGCGCTGTATAACATTGAATTCTATAATAATGTGATTAAAATTGATTAGCTGATCATGAGATTTTACAAGGTTTGAATAATTAATATATCACAGACTCCAATTAGAATTTGCTAGTCTGCTTGCGATAGCATTGGAAAATGCCAAATGCCAAAATCTGTGAATTTCCACAACATTATCAATTTGTTAAAATATGTTCAAGGTTCTTTATTTCCATACATATATTATAAGAAACAAATGTAATAATAAAGGAGTATGTTATTAATTAAATAAACTGATACTGCTAAGACCTAACATTTAATTGACAATTTTTCCCGGGGGGGCCACTTATCATTTACAAGGGGGTATCATCCGCGAACATGGGTTTTCAAAAAGCACCCTAAGTAAGTATTTGTGCCACACCTAAAATACACCCTAAGCACAGAAAAATCAAATGGTTCGCTACCCTAAATAAGTAATTGTTGTTTCCCAACCCTAAACAAGTTTAACAAATTTGTAATTCGTAAAGTACAAAAGAAAAGCAAAAACCTGTCCCTATCAATGAATCATGTGTAAATATTAATTTTAAGTCCTTTGTGATTAAATATATGAAAATAAAAAGGTTTAAAAATGTTGATACCGGAGCAAAATATTCAAACTAGCATTTTGTATGGGGCATTGGACACATGGTTGCAGAATTTTGATCCTCTCACTACCTGACGATTTCATGTATTATATATAATTTGCTGAAATGGCTTTTAGATTTCCCGATAAGTATCCATAGTAAATTTTTGTATCATCAGTGTTGCGGGAATAGTTTAATATACCAACAAATGTCCTTAAAATTTCGTTATTTTGAAATGAAAATTCCTCTGCAAAGTCCTCAGAACGGAATGATTAATGTCGTGCAAAAAGCACAATCTTTGTAACGTGCAAAAAGCACAATCTTTGTAAAGAACCAAAATTATTTTCTGTACATGGTTATAATGGCAGGGAAGAGTCAGTCTAATATGGCAGTATTGAAGCCCTGATATTAATGAAAGATTCATCTTTTTGTGAGTTTTCTGGGCTAAATTGTCACTCAATTTTGATCAAAATTTTGTCAGGGAGTGCACACTTTGGATTTTTGATGATGATACTTTAACGAACCCTAAATACGTAAGTTTATGTTTAAAAAACACACCCTTTTCTTTGATTTTTGGCTGTTTTTATACCCTTTTCACGATACTTAAGTAACGTGCCTAGTCAGAAAAAAACTACCCTTTTTACGTGAATTTTTGTTCACGGATGATACCCCATCGTCCAAGATGAGTGGCCCCCCTGGGCAATTTTTAGCACATTTAAGCTTGGGTTTAGTCATTTACAAGTTGAAATCTGATTTTATGACTCATGAACTTTGTCTGTGGGTGTGAAGTTGTTATTCCATCAAAGACTCGGTAATTGAACTATTACACTGTAGTCTGTCCCTAGCATGCAGTCGGACTTCTTTCAACTCTGTCATTCTCATTCCTAAGAAGTAAGATTTCATACAGTCTTTTTTGAAAAAACAAACAAACTAGAAGATAAAGAGGTTAAGGGGACAGCCTGTATTGCACAGACAGGAGTGCCATCCCTCTTTCATAGTGATTGGGCCAGACACCACTAATTTGTTATATATGCGTTGAGGAGATCGCCACACCTCCTTCCCTGCAAGTATG
Source organism: Ophiothrix spiculata (assembly GCA_000969725.1). Lineage (NCBI taxonomy): Eukaryota > Metazoa > Echinodermata > Ophiuroidea > Amphilepidida > Ophiotrichidae > Ophiothrix > Ophiothrix spiculata. The sequence goes on along the minus strand of JXSR01S011822.1, from coordinate 20,388 downwards.
TTACATTATCAGCATATAAGAATGCCATGATACCTAAATGATGTAGTAAGTATCTTGCTTAAGGACACTACACTAGTTGCCTAATAGATTTAAACCAACAACACTCAATGCCCAATGATTAAGAGTCAGAGACTTATACTGCTAGACCACACATTTTAAAGAAGGTTGTTACACATAAAATAAGTGTTAAAGTATACCAAAATTGTTTTCTAAAGGAAAAGCATTGGTAATGTGTGGACAAAGTTCTAAAATTAATCACCTTATGTCACTCATACCATACTCATAACATAACATCGATTAAATCTGCCAGTTGGGTAATTACACAAATCCGAATGATGACTCACAAATTAACACAGCATCACTGTATCAATGCTTTGCCTACTCATAGGACAATTACAGCGCTATCAATCCATACTCATTACGAGCCAACATATCAATTTTGCTATCACACTCTGACGAGGATACTGTCTTTCAGAATGTAAACTGTTCCTGACAGCTGGTGCAGTAGATCACTAACTATTCCGCCAGACAACCAATTACACATTTGCGATACGTAGTTTTCATTGTATGATAGAATATGCGAGTTCTATAATAATTTGGGTGAGCTCAAATACTATGAATAAATAAAGAGTCTGTTATACCATGTCTCTTTAATGTCTAGCTTTCAAGCAATACAGCTATAAAAGCATCGTTCACCTGTGTATAGCATGCTAAGATAAAGCAATCCTACAATGACATCCCCGTGCAACTTCCTGCTACTCTGTAAAATCTCGACAACACCCCCAGACAAGCTTTCAAATTCAATGGCAACGTTTGCTGCAAGAGGCACATGCCTCAATAGCAGATTTCAATACTATACAATACGACTCATGTCACATCAAATTTATTTCATCTATAGATATCAAATCTTATTATGGGGATATATTCTGGGGAAAGCTTTAGACAGTTTCAAAAGGTGCTTTGAAAATGAAATCAATAAAGTAATACTTGACAGAAAATAAATTGGTCATTTTCTTCAATGCTTGTCAATAGAGACATGTTTTGGGCTTGGTTAAGACTACTGCATTGATTTAGCATTGAAATCTTATAGATTATTATTTGTCCTATATGCTTTGTCCAATATGAACCATGGGAAAGGGGATTAACAAATATATATATATATTTTGATTAAATCAATAGCATGTAAATCTAAAATGATCAACGAACGATCCCTACTCTACCTAATCCCTACTCTGCCTATATACAGGCATGAGAATAAAATTCCATGAAAAAACAGGAAAATTGTGGAAAAACAGAAAACAGACTAAACAAACAGGAAAACATACACATGTGGCCACAAAAAAAACCAGGAAGATTCTCATGCCTGTATATATGTATATGATAACAATCCAAGTTTTTTTTTTATTTCCCAAAGATCAAAGTAATTATCATACTTTGTTTACATTTAGCACCAGCAAATGTTAAGATTTTACTGTGTAATTCTCACTGGATATCAAATGCATTTGGAATAAAATCTAGACCAGCAAAACAAGCTTTTGAAATACCATCTACGAATTCAAATCTTAAATCATTTCTGCAAAAAATATCAGAATTTCCTCCGCTTTTATCTCTGTCATCCATCAAGCAAATCAACCCATTTTCCGGTATGTCTGTACATGAATCATTAACATCTGAACATCACGTCATAGCAATACTTCATCTCAAATATGGGTCACGATTCAGCTTCTTTCATCACTGCACATTACACGATTTACAAAATATACTAAATATGGTAGAATTTCACTGATTTTTCTCACTATTTTAACTGTCTTATATATATATGCAATTGCTATCCTCTGTCTTTGATTATATAAAAATTGTTATTCAGAGGAAATTGTGCTGAATTTATATACAAAAAATACTAGAAATGACTATTAGATAGAGCCATTTGGCGATGTTCAATATGAAAAAGAAAACAAGGAAACATTACATTGATTACTTTGAACAGCCATAGATGAGCTTAGAAATGATCAAAGGGAAAATATTTTTAGTAAGTACTAAAAGTCACTCATCGCTTCAAACTCAAATTAGTGGAACTTTCAAAGGAGTTGGTAAAAACCATATTTGGATATAATGCTTTCATAATTAAGACTCAATTGTTTCCCCAGTAAAAATCTGACATTTTGGGTAAACAGCTCGTCCCAGTGAAGACTTTTTCTAGGGGACGTGTTATATAAAGTCTGCCAGACACTTCGCTTAGTTGACATGTAGTATAGAATGTATTATACAATCTATGGTTGAGGCAACGTAAGGGGAACAAAAACTTCTCTCTTGCTAAAATGTCACTATCTCAAGGTAACGACGGATGACATGGATGCAAGCCATTATACACAGATGCAAGTTAGTATAACTTATATATCCTGAGACTTGCAAAAAATCCTGATAAAATGGCAAAACAGTTTTAAAAAGGCTGAAAACATACAGAAACCACAAAGTCTGGGTCACAAATTAAATGAAATTAGGCAATTTTCTAAATTACTGGCATCTCTGAACACCATGGGTCAACATTGTCTAAAATGCTGAAATATTTCATATACAAGTTACAATTGTTATTCTTTACTATTCATATGGAAATAATGCGTGAGCAAACTGTTCTGAAGTCAATAGTTAATGACAAAACTTGGCATATTTGTCCCTACTGAGATTCCAATTAAAACTTACTTTTTGTGATTATACGAAGAGTTGGTAAGTCTGGTATTCCTGCACCTTTATGGTAGGGTATCCTTGTTGTCAAATACTGAAAAAATCAATATATAGAATCAATTTTAATATTAATACAAATATCAGTATACACGCTGCTACAAATTTAGTTGTATTTTGATATTCAAATTATCAGAGATGCCACTGTGTTTTTGAATAAAATACTGAAAGATGCAAATGATGCAATTTTAGTTTCACCTGTCAAGAAGTAAGGCACATGTTGAGGTTGTAAGGGGCAGTGCCAAAACACTCTTGTCCTTTAACATTGATATAATGACCATTGGTTGGCTCAATGACACATACTTCTCCATTAATTCAAGATAATTTTTTACTATTTTTTGAAGAAAAAATACTTTTACCCAAATTCATAAAAATATTGAATTTCAGTAAAATACTGACAAGTGGCATCTCTGAATTATGACAAAATACTCAAGACTTGCAAGCCTTCCTGAAACAAAACCTGCTACCCTTTTAGTTCTTTACCCCAAGAGAAATTAAACCCAGCAAAAATAGGCGCAATTCAGCAAAGTTTTGGAATGAGCATTCCTACTTAAAAGATATTCAACTTCGCCACATTTTGTCAATTATTTGCAACATACCATTCTATTTTATTTACATTGTTTTCATTGATTACAATCTTTCATCCCAACCATCCCTCCAAATCAAAACACAAGAAGTTCAAGTCTATCACTTGAGAAAGGGCAGGTCTGTACTTGTACTTCCAGGCAACATTGGTTTATGTAAAAGAATGCACCAACTTAAAGGTGACAATCACGGCTATGACCTCTTGTGTATTCTCCGCCTTGTCTGGAATACGCCATGCATACTTAACGACTAAATTTTCATTGACTAGCTGGCATAATTCTAAGTCGGTATAACACAATTTGCCTGTCATCAGCTTTATACAACCTGTTGCATTTACATGCGAAAGTGCAGCACAAACTAATTAGAAGAGGCTACCCTTTCAAACACGTCAATGAAATGTTATCGAACTGAGCTCACACTTTTCATTAAAGCTTTGCAATTCATCAGACTAGACGTTCATATTAATCTTCAACTCCGAGCATATTTGTTTGGTATACCAATGTAGGGTTATTTTTAAAGTGATGTTCTTTTTGGAAATTTAATTATATTCTTGGGCCCATTTTCATGAAACGTTGCAAACTCTAGTTGTTAACCCAACGTTTTTGGTTTGTAACAAATCGGTTAGTTGCTGACTAGTGATATGATGAGCCCAGGTGCTTTTGTCATTCATCACATCAAACAAGTCTTCAGTCTTCAGATTGTCTTCTCCATATGAAAGCTGGAATCCGCTTATTCTTGGAGGCTAAGTGCTCTGCACAGGATAGGGCTAAATGCTTTGCAAGAGAAGACATTGTGCATTTCCCATCAAGCATTGCTTCCTACAAAATAGTTTATAAAGGAATTTATGTGAATAGTTTGTGATGAAATGACCCTTACCTTATGGTTACTTGTTATAATCTTGCATTTGGGACATATTTCATCACTAACCATTCACATAATTTCATATATGTAAACAAGTCCACAGGAAGCAATGCATGATAGCAACCACAAAATATCTTCTCTCAAATCAAACTAGAATCTCCCTTTTACACCACACTTTGGTACACCCAAATTTTCCCAGAGATATCAGTCAGTACAACGAAAAATCCTGACAATTGTGTGTAAATTTTGGCAAAAAAGCCTACAAAAGAGCTGAAAATATATAAAACATGTATATTCAGAGTAGCAATTCTCCTCAAAACAGGAAATTTCCCGAAAACTGTCTTTTCTGTAAATTAAATTACACAATGCATTTTAATTTCGTTTTTAACTGTGTGTTTTCCAGACCCTGAAAATAGGTGATATCTGATGAGATGACACGTACCTTTCCTGGTTCTCCATTCTTGATTTTCTTTTTGTTATTTGTGGGTGTTTGTTTCTTCTTGCCTTTCACCTTGTTCTGTACCGCTACTAATGCTGAGATAAACTGATTCTTCATCTACCACAATGCATTGTAATTTAGCAAACTTGATTTTAACTATCTGTTTTCCAGACCCTTCAAATATATGATATCTGATGAGATGACACCTACCTTTCCTGGTTCTCCAGTCTTGATTTTCTTTTTGTTATTTGTGGGTGTCTGTTTCTTCTTGCCTTTCACCTTGTTCTGTACCCCTACTAATGCTGAGATAAACTGATTCTTCATCCCCTTCTCATAATATCTGATCCTAAGACACCTACCTTTCCTGGTTCTCCAGTCTTGATTTTCTTTTTGTTATTTGTGGGTGTCTGTTTCTTTTTGCCTTTCACCTTGTTCTGTACCCCTACTAATGCTGAGATAAACTGATTCTTCATCTCCTTCTCATACTCTAACTCTTCCCTTAACGCAAGTTGTGTGACCAAAACATTGGAGAATTCTTTGATAGTTTCATCCATTTCTTCAAGTAATTCATTCAATTCAAGAAGAGACATGGTCTTGAGTTCTGTAAGAAAGATATGAAAATAATAACATTAATTTAGTTGTGTTTTCCATATATGGATGATTGTTTGAATTAAATAAATATGGATAACAATTTTGTGGATAGATATCAATATTAGCAATGAGTCTCTTTTAAAGAGACTTGCTATGACTGGGCTTTAAGTTATTTGCAGTTTTCTCTTTATTTATTCAATTTGCAAATTGCAAAACATCTAATGCATTAGGGTACTTTGACTAACGCATGGGCTTTTACTATAATGACTATGGTAATCTTCAAAACAAAACAAAACAAAAGAGTGATAAAGGTAACTTTTGGATCAATTTTCCACTTTTCTACTTTTGAGTCTTGAAAAACACTCATTCTGATGCTGATGTCTTAAGAGCATAATTCATCAAGTCATGGTGCGTTCAGAGTCCAGCGATTTCATAACATCACTCGAAACGCAGGCAACACACATTATATGAGAAGTACGCTTTAAAATATTAAGACTGTGTGCGTATCGAGCGATTGTGGACTCTGACCACACCATTATTTCCAACCCATGTTACTCAGTGATTTATGGTGCAAGTGTGTCTGTCACATTCACAGTGTTATTATGGATGGCAAATCTGGTTTCCCAAGATACTTTCCTTATTTAAGAGTTATTTTTTAGCTATCTTTTAGGTTATTCCATAGTTTTCTTCAACATGTTTTTCTCCAGGCCTGGGATATTGGTTGTTTCAAGATATTTACCTCAAGAAATGCACTAATCAATAGCAATATTCCATGTTATACAAACTGAAGGAAAAGGTATTATTTTGTAACACTTTTTAAAAACAATACAGTAATTTCACAATTCAGCATCTACCCTGTATTGTATGTTTGTGAATATATACATATAAATGTGTGAATTATAAACCAATTTCGTGAGGATCTAACTAGATATAATATCAAATCAAGTCATTACCAGAGGTATTATATACAGTGCTTCAAGGAAGATCGACAATCCCAAAAGCATTTATTTCAATGTAGCACTATTAAAATATAAAGATATCATTTTCATCCTTCTTAGCAGCTCTCATATTGGTGAAATTGATATCTAATGTTCAACTTTCATGCAATCAATTTACTTTATAGAATTTTCCATTTATATTGAGTTGATATAGTGATGAAGCCATATCATATTTACAGATTTAAATATCAAAGATCAAAATCTAAGCTGGGTTCATTCTGATCGCTTTAGTTAAAAATAATGATAACAAAGTTTTATCTTCTGATGACAACACATGTTTACTAAGAAAAAATATGAATTTAAGAGTAAAATTACTAGTTTACATATGTCATAAACATTTCATTGAAGCAAACAAATTCTAATTTCTCTCTAAATCAACTCAAAGCATTTAAAACAACATACTAGATTAGAAAAAATCCATATATGACAGTGCCCTCAAATGATTTGAAATACTCTTTGCTAGTTTATTTCCAGAAAGGAGACATTAATCTTATACAGCAACATCCCTCATTACTCTGTATACATGCGTCATACACCACATGTAGGGATATTGAATTGACTTGTGATTCATGCAGAACATAAAGTGTGACATTTAAAGGAACCTCTCAAAGTCTATGCTAAAAGAAGAAAAATCAAAAAGGAAATACATAAATATGGGCACTATGTCATGTGCCTCTTATTACATCATTTTTTCAGGGGTGTCGGAAGGAAAATTAAAGTGGTGCGGCTCCTGGTAAAAGTGGTGCAGCCTGTGGCTCCTTAGTTATCAAATTAAGCCCCAGATGACAACAGTTACTAAAAATGTTTTTGTACAGTATTTTGCTGTTGTTATTTATGCTAGGACAATAATAAAACTAAAATACATTTATTTTTTCCCTTTTTTCTGGCTGAAAAGTGGTGCGGCCAAAGCCCACACGGTTCCGACGCCCCTGATTTTTGTCAGATTAATGCTCTCGGCGAATTCACTGCAACTATTTGGTTATGTAACACAAACAGCAATGTTTTATAATTATCATATTTAAATGATTATTTAAATTCTTGTGTCGGCACAAGGACTTTTAAGTCCTTATGCCGACATTAACTAAGAAATCAAATTAACTAGCTCCATTTTGCTATGAACTTCTGTTCTTGACCTGCACTTATGAAAGCCTCAAGCATTTAGAACTTAATGGCAAACCAGTATTTAATAAAAAACATGGTTGTTGTTCTATAAATTCAATACCAAATGTCATGAGATGCAAAACAACCAACATGCATTTCCTGTTTTAGTGCATAGCCGACGGAAAAACAATATCGACAATAAATTTATTTAATTTCTTTCAAAGTCTTTAAGATACTTTGGTTCATGAGAGAAAACAAATGAAATGTCAGTTGATTCTATTTTCCTAGCTGATTCTAATAAGATTGATCATTGTTGATCAGTTAATGACAAGCATTCATGTGGCAATGTCCACATCAAAGAACATGTATAAGCACAGGTAAAACCAATGCTTGCACTTTCACTGAAGGATGAAGCTACACTGACACCAAAAAGTTTTTCCGCATTTTTAAAAACGTTAAGAAACCTCATTTTTAAATATATAAAATGACCTATATGATCATCAAAGATTCATGCTTTTATAGGTGACTTATTTATTCAATTATATACAAATCAATGTTTCTTTTGATATTGATCTTCCATTACCATGAAAATGGCTGATTTCATGGGCCACATACAAATACACCACAAGTACAAATCTCATTAGAATGTTAACTTATCAATTATTCATAACCTCATTATCACTGTGCAACTGGATAGAATGTTTTCAGGTTATAAGTTCTTTACCTTTTAGTGGTCATCTTTCATATGATACCGAAACTAAATTTTGAAAAATTGGACCATGCTCACAATATGCCACCATGACTAAAATAACAAGGATGTCAATTTATCAGAATATCATAAAATTTTCAAGATAATGATGACATTATGACAATAACAGAGTTTGCCGTGTTCTCCGACTCTTTACGCAACCATTACACCACCCTCACCAATAATAGCTGTACATGATTAAATCACTCTACTAAACAGCAGCTATTTTATAATTCCAAAGCTCATTTTACCTCAGAAGGCAATTAATATTTTCAAGACATCAAATGGTGAGGCTGCTGGTAAACAAACCTGTAAAATTGATTAAATTCTGTGAGACCCAAACATCAATCTATCCACAACTCTAAATTAAAGTGCAAGACAGGATGTTTGTCCTATTTTGAGTTTGATCTAATTTCACAAGATGGATTTATTTTAATATATTGAAGACAACAGACTAAATACTGCATATTTATGTTACAGTATGACATTTTCAAAGTAACTAAACTGATTTTAGTTGATTGTCAAGTAATAAAATTATCCTATTCTTCTTCAATAATAACTCTTTGAAGACTATTCTACTATTTAATCTCAATGCAATAAAATCCAACCAGCAAAAATCAAGAAATAAACCCGAGTTTGATTGAACTGTGACTTGGGATTTGAGAAGTCAGGGGAGGGGTACACATCTCAGGGGAAATGCTAATGTTTGACACAGTGATTTCCCTGGCAGTTACTTTTAAATGCTTAGAAGTTAGATTTATGACAACAAACCTAAGCATTTCCCACTTTAATAAGGCCCTAACAATGACTTTAAAAGCAAAGATTACAAATAAATAACATTTGAGTGTCATAAATATGGAACTTTTCCTAAATAAGTTTAAGGATACAGAAACCTAGTGTGTAGCATTTCTTTAAAAAAAACCTTTTCAATGCATAAAATTTATCAATTTTCTAAGTACTTAAAAAAGTTGTTTCTGCCATTCACCAAACTCAATGGCTTGATAATAGGAAGCTTTTACTACACTACGGCTAAATTTAGTGAAGTGGCTTTTTAGCTGCTATCATCACAATATTATGTTGGTGAATAATTTACTTGACGTCAGGTAGTAGCAGATTGAAAGTTGACAAGCCTGTTGTCTGGCATGGGAATATACATTGTATATCATACAATGTTGTTAAGTAACATCTTGGTGATGAAAAACTGAGATGCTACTTACAAGTATCATCACGAGACATGAGTTAACGTTTGCAACAAAAACACTTCTTGACAAGCTCATATCATATGCTTTGCTGCTAAATTGTATGGAGAATACAGGACCTAGTTTGGAGTTAAATCAACACAGCCATCATGTCAGCTGAATAAACCGTATATTTCTACACTAATTTGATAAAGTGTATGCCCAATCTAATTTATAATTTTTGTCAAAAATTTCATTTCATCTGCCACAGTGATCTGCCTATATATATCTTTGTACACAAGGTCATTCATATCTTAATTATTTCATCTATTTTAGTCTATAGAGCAAGGAAAAAAGTCTCTGATTTTGTAGGCTTAATATATCCATCATATATTGAAGGTTGTTTTCTAGCTTTCAAATGCAGTACTAAACAAAATGCATTTATACATCATGATCATGTTATCAAAAGTCTTGCACAGTACCGTCTATACTTTGATCAGCACCTAATACTAATAGACGGACCTCTTCACATCGTGAATTGATATAAGCACGTGCATAGCTGAACATAGCACATCTGTAGGAGACGCAGCGCAAATTTAATGTTTGACTCGTGCAACAGTATCTATGGCGCACCTGTAAGTGGGGCTATGTTTACTTGCGGATGAAGAAAAGCCTCATAATTCCCGCCTATTTAGTGTTGATCAAAGTATGCATCTCACTTTTACAGTGACAAAGAAGTGAACAAGAGTATAGTACATTTGAATTTCTAACATGTCTGCTGATAAATGAGTTCAGATTAAAATGTCTGGAAATATAATA
>JXSR01S011820.1:20087-30179 GCA_000969725.1 Ophiothrix spiculata | reverse complement strand
GTTGATTTGATAGGCAAAGAAATTTGAAACAGGGTTTCATTCATAAATAAAGTTCATGAGTTGGTGCCACTTTTTATCACGACAGGTACATGCATGGCTGTAGGCAATAGATTAAGATTTGTTGTGGACAATAATCATAGATTAACTTACATTATTGTACAGTTATATACTGTTAATATATTTGTATATGCTGAGAGAAAACAAATAAACTAAACTGAAAAAAAAAATCATTTTAGCATTAGGTACACTGACATAACTATCCCATAACAACAGTCTTATTTTACTAAGAACAAGAATTTGATTTGACATGACAATAACCCCATTTAAAAATGAATTTGTAGATACGAAAACACAAGACACCATTATTACTTCCCAAGGAAGTCTGCACTGGAAGTGCAAAAGGAAATGTTTACAAAAATGTGGTGAATATGTCATTGAGACAGGATTTAATGATAAACAAGGAAAATCTATTTCCTTATAAATTAAGTTTATGCTTTGTTTTTGACATGCACTATCATTTCAAAGATTTTGAATAGAAGTGAACAGTAATTTTTGAAACTTTGCAGTAAATTCTATATAATAACTGCTCACATTGCTAGCCATTATGGTATTTAAGATGTTTATCAATAAACAAGATTGCACATATTACATTTAACAGCACATCACATTTTCGGTATAATATAACCCTTCATTAAAAATTTAAATATCCCAACCCATGATATATGAAATCAAAAGTTGTGACATTTCCATAGAAAGTGAGGTATTCAATAAAGATAAAAGAACTAACCGAAAGAGAACTCCTTGGTAAAGTGATCCACCTCAAGATGGGATATTTTGGTCACATTATGCGCGGCAGTTGGAGCCCTTTAGAAGCACAAATAATTGAGTGCCAAATAGAAGGAAAAAGGAAAATAGGCAAGCAAAGAAAGCAATGGTTAGATAACATCAAGGAATGGACAGGTCTCACATATTCCCAAGCCAAAAGAACAGCACAAGACCGAAGCAAATGGAGAAAGACAACAAGAAGATGTGCAGATGTGGTCGCCAATCGTCAGCAGATGACGGAGGCAGACAGGTAGACAGGTAGGTATGAATATGTATATCTATATATGAAATCTGTGGTTACGTCTGTTGGCCATAAATTAAGTTGGCCATAAATTAAACAAATTTTGATTAAAGACTTTGAAAAATCTAGAGTTATTTATTTGAGTATAGTTAAGATTGAATTGCTAGATTATTAGATATTGGCAAGGAAGTTCACAAAGGTATATTGATACTGTTTTGACCACTATGCTTATGCTTCAGGAATACTAGCAGCCCATAATGTTGCTCATGGGGGCAAGATATGGCATCTTTGAATTTGTTGAATCCACTTGCAAAGGCAATCGTTATCTGCGCATATCAGACTGGTGTGACTTGAACATTGTAATTGGTTTAAAGCATGATATCCTGACTGAAACATGGGAAAATGCATGGAAAATAAAGTGTATCCGTGTGCATCTAGATTTGCAGACATTACGTGTGCATTCCCTTATACTTTTAGACAGATGATTTGGCTATTCACTGGTAATATTATCAAATATTTAGCCTATGGGTTCCACTTTCTTCTTCTTCAGCTTCTTTTCTTGTATTTCAATTTTCGACCGGTATGGCAGTCCACACTCAGATACTTTGCCCATTTACATTTCCTTACCATCAAATTCATGAGCTTGCTCACCTCGTAAACTTATATCCTCCTGATTCCACCTGTTGTGTCATGTTTTTTTTTATCTTCCTGTGTTAAATAATAAGTTTTGCCTGCTAACTATGTCGGGATACATATTTTGTTTTGTTTATTTAGTCCTGTTGTGTCTGCACCTTTAGCTGTTATTATTATAATATTTTTTAATCATTTATTGTTAACCCATTTAAAAAAAAAAATCTTGTCTAGAATCACTGCTGTTGAATTTAATATCTACGTTTAATTTGTGTTGTAAAGCGCATAGATGCCTTTGCATTTGCGCTTTATAAATTGAATTATTATTTTTAATACTTAAGGCCCAGTGCAGACTCCACTATCATATAGAATATTTTGCTTAGAATAGAATATTCTATGCTGACGACAAAATGACGTAGTGACCGAATAAAACTGTGTATAAAACACACAGTTTATTGAAAAACATACTTTTGCGCAAATTTTGAGAAAAAATTGACACCAAATTTCAATGGGAAGTTTTTGAACCCAAACTAAATATGTCGCTTTCGCTAGATTTCCCATAGACCTTTACACGAATTTTTACCCCCAAATGCTATTTGTAACTGACTTGCATGCAAAAACAAGTCTGGTGACCCCCAATTATTATTTTTAAAATTGGTTTTAAATTGATAAAATATTATTCATGCCAATTTTTACTAGCAAATTTCAATCGGATCTATCGTGGACAAGACACCTTAGGCTGCGATCATATAGAAGTATACACACAGGGTATACGGTATATGATATTTGCTATACCTCCCGGGAAGGTGCTCATTTTTGAAATTGATAGGTTTATCTCTGTCACTAAGAATATAAATGCCTCCCTGGGAGCGAATACCATATTCTCTTATGTAATCACAGCCTTAAAGGCAATTTTCATCACTGGCCAAAATTAATCACATCAAGTCATCAAACACAACCTTCAAGTTATTGTCAAAATTTAAAGGAAAATGATGTCACATATGATGTAACAGCACCCTTAAATAATTGTCAGTGGCCCCATTTTTATCGCTAAATTTTGAAGTTTAAGGCTATATTATCTATTAACTGAATTTTTTTTAAAAACAGTCTGTTGGCATATGGTTGTAGATAATGCCATGATGGTTGTTGCAATATCATGATTTTGATTTTTTTATTTCAATTAATTGTGCAAGCTTGACCTTAATTTGGAGAGAAAATCCAGGGACCTTAGCTGGGAAATTGACAACCATGTATTGGCTTACTTTGCATTACATGTTCCTTGTCTTAAACTTTTGTACCGCTGATTTTGACATTTCACTGGTAATAAATCATCCAATATGTAGCCCACCCGCTACTGTGTGATATACTTTGAGGGTTGTGAAGGACAAAATGATGCTCTCAAGGCATATTCATGTCCTTCAAGGTATTGAAAATGGTAACTTAGTGGGTTGTGGACTAAATATTGGATGATTTATTACCGGTGAAATGTCGAAATCAACGGTACAAAAGTTTAAGGCGTGTAATGGTTTTACCGTGTCAATTTAGTTTAAGCCAAACATCACCTACAGTTCATGATGCAACAATTATGATTGATCTTGATCATCACTAAATAGGTAGGAACTGTGAGGCTTTTCTTCATCCTCAAGCAAAGGTAATCCCACTTAAACACGCGCAAAAGATATGCTTAAGTCACATATAGAACGAGTAGTCAGCCAAGCTCAGGCAGAACTGGAACACCACAGCAAGCAAAACTCAGAGTGTTAACTATAAGGTTTATTGTTGTGAACTCAAAAAACTTGTGTGGGCTTTGTCTGCTATAATAATGAACCAGCTCAGCCAGAGCTCGGACGACTAGTCTCTCCATGTGACCTGAGCAATACTGATGTACAAGTGACAAGAAAGATACCTGCTATGTCTGCTGCAGTTTTACTGTGTTACAATACAAACACGCTTTTCTGTATCAATTAACTATGTGAAAGACCTTATAGTATAATGATCTTGGTATTGTTTCCAGATTCATTCAGTCACTTTGATTGCTGCAAGGTTGTCGCATACCGCTTTGCATGATATTGACACGACCTTGAAAATCAGCTTTGAAGTGATAATTTTAGTTAAACCAATTATGGGTTTCTAGGGTGAACAGATTGGTCACATGATTAAGGAAAAAAAGTATATGTATATGTTTTAATCACAAGGTTCTGCTGCGTGATTATGATAATGTGAATGTTACTGTGATCAAACTTCAAGGTACAGTTGATAGTTTGATTTTTCCATCAGCTTAATGTTTGTTCAACTCAAAACAGCCGTATATGCCCCAAACTTCATTTTATGCTACAGGTAAAATTACTTGCATAGGTCACCACTACTTGCTGAAGTGAACTTTTTTACATATTTGCAATGTTTGTGCTTACTTCAAAACACCTGCAAAGTTTAATTTCAAGAAAATGATCAGAAATGTGAAATAGAAATATGTTCTGAGGACCATCAACAGGAAACAGGGCAAACTGATCTTAGAAATGCATTTATCTCATTTTCACCTTTTACTTTTTAACAACCTTTGACAGGCCATAACTAAAGTCGCGTGAAGAAAACCTTTTCATTTTTACGCGTCTGGTGCGCCGAGGTTAAAGTTCAAATGCAACTCACGCGATACTCGTGTGATTTGTCTGTTCTGTTGCTGTGTGACTTTGATGATCGATTGTTTAATGATTGATTAACAATTGATTAATTGGTTTGTTGTTCACGCACGATGTGATTTGGTCCCGCCCAGAATGAAAAGGTTTTTTCAGATGACTATAATAGACTCCTAGAAGCCAAGTGAAGTTTATTGAGATGTCATTTAAATCCTTAAAATATGGTCTTTGCAAATGGTTGAAAAAGTGAAAATGGAAAGAGGCCACATTTATGGCTGATTCGAGATGAACGGCCACATCTATGTTGATGAAAAATTGCAGACTCATTTCCTGTTTCACCATGTGTATTCACATACAGGGTCATTGACAAGAGATGTTGCAAGCGTGTGTCTCTTCTGCTATACTTTGATCAACACCAAATAGGCAGGCCTCTTCACATCGTGAATTGATACAGATAAGCACGTGCGTAGCTGAACACAGTACAACTCATAGTCCAGTGGAACCTCGTTAACACAAAAACCCTGATAACACAAAATGTTTGTTGGGTCCCAATTATTGATTTCCAATGTAAAATCAGTTGGATAACACAAAATCATGATAACCCAAACTAAACTCTTTGGCCCCAGTGATTTTGTGTTAATGAGGTTCCACTGTACAACTACAGGAGACGCAGCGCGCGTTGTACGAGTGACTCGTGCATCAGTATCTGCGGCGCGCGTGTAAGTCGGATTATGTTTACTTGCAAATGAAGAAAAACCTAGTATAGTATTCTCGCCTATTTAGTGTTGATCAGAGTATAGCGCTGGCACACATTCTGATCCATATCATTATTGCAGACTTATTTCCTCCTCTACACCAGGCAATTAAGTGATGTGCTTCATATAATGTAGACCATATAGGAAGCAATTCAAAACCAATAGTACTTGGAAATAGAATAGCTGTCTGTCGTTTTATATTTTACTCTATTATTTCATATCTAGGAATATATATTATTAATTGACGCAAACATCCAAGATACCCGGTACCGCAAACCAGATACAATTTCTGAGGTTAATTAATACTGCCACAATACCAAGAAGATATTTCTCACATCATTTATGGTAACTTCCTGGATTACAGCAAACACACAAATCAAAAAACAAAAAAATAACAAATCAAAAAAAAAATACAAGAAATAAATCATGCTTGGGCATTAAAGTTCACAAAGTTTTCTAGATTTCTTTTTATTGGAAAATATAATAATATAAATTGAGTCAAAATCAGCATATCATCCTGTATTTCTCTTGCTATTAAGTCTTGCATTAAGCAGATCAAGTTACAACTGAAGAGCGTTTTCTCCAAAACTCACTTAGTCTAGTAGCTGCCACATAGTATATTTGCACGCATAGATCATTATCTGTTAAACTTTTGTGTGTTGAACCAGTTGTCAAAGCTCAGTGCAAATGACCAAAAAGTTGCATGGTTATACTGATCAAACTTTTATGGAATCACTTCAATGTACACACATACAACAGGATTAATAGCTTAAAACATGCCCAAAATATTCACAAATGAGCTTTGGAAAATTCCCCTTCAATCGTTAAATTTGATACCAGAAGTTAATTTTAACCCATTTCTGGGTAGGTAAATGCCTCTAAATGAGGACACACACCTGGAAACACACACTGTAAACGTGGATACACACCAAACCGTGGACCGTCCTCGGTTTGAGAGAGGTGCATGATGATGGTAGTAAAGTAAAAATGCCATTTAGAGCACGTTCACGTTATGGGGGTATAGGAAATTCAGCTATTAGATGCACCATGTAATAGTACGTCCACGGTTATGCGATAAAATGCGGATTATGCGTGTCCTCGGTTGGATGGTTAATTTATGCATGTCCTCATTTGGTGGCTATTACCGGTGCGGATGTAGACTTTTTTTATTGAAATCAATATATTGAATCCTCTATTGATTTCAATACACTTTTGAGCTTAAAGGCAGACTCAGACTGAGACGACTTGCCATTGATGATTGATCAAGAAGAAATTCAAAATGTGCTGATGGATGGTGAGAACCTTCAGCGACAAGGGACAACTGGTAGCAACCTTGGCTGACGTAAAGGAACAAAGGCTAACGACGTGTTACGGAAGGTTGCGGTGGCCAACGAAATCTAAATGACATCCCTACTACTAGCTTTCCTAATAAGAAAGGTATTTAATGGACTTGTGGTTACTATCTACAGGCACTTTAGTTAGTCACACATTGTCGCACTAAAACATATTAATCATAATACTCTATTGTTTGTGGCAGTAATTCGTGAACAAGCACTCAAAGTCATGAGCGCACAAGACAAACCGTTTTGCCTTGAAAATGTACGCTCACATGGGAGACGACTGCGTGGTCACTACCTTCAACGCTTTCATGAATTAAATCCACAAACAATAGTCACTTAAGGTTTCACAAAATATCACTGTAGAAACAAAATATGCAACCAACTATCACAAAATGAACACACACAAATGTTTGACTCACAATATGAGCATAACACCCTGGTCACATAAGCCGCAACGCCGGTATGACATCGGTATGACACCAGTGAATGCTTGCGATGCCCGGTCAGACACCGGTTGGACGCCGGTGGTTATTAGACCATAACAGAAGACATCGTATACAAGCCGCAGGGTTTTAACTCAGAATTAAATTCTTACAGCATGCTTACAGTGTCTCCGGTCGGTGTCCGATCGGTGTCTGCTGGTATGACGCCGTAAACACATCATAACCTTGCCGCAAGGTTATGTGACCAGGGTATAAGAGTATAAGATTACAAACCATGAAGCTGAGATAAAGACTAAATATATTAAATTTTTTAAAAATTCATTTCAAAATTATGCATGTAGATTTAATTCTGTCTTAACCAATAAATCAAAACCTCTGTTCTCTACTGTTTTATGTTTATGTTCCGGGGAAACCTAAGCAAGATCAAGATGGCAACAAAATCATTAAACACAGCACTGAACTTATTGGGTCAAAGATGATGTCGTTTATTGTGATATTTTTAAATATTTTCTTTAAGCAACAAAAACAATTCTATAATTTATCAACATTAGTTTCTTAAGTTATCACAATAATTATCAGGAAATGTTCTTTCACACCCATATTTTCTTGGGTATTCTTTACAAATAATATTCACTTGACTCTCCAATTTTCATCCAAAATTTCCATTATAAAATGATGACTTGAAATTAAAACTTTTTTTTTACATTTCAGTTCTTTGAATAGAAAATTCAGCCACGGCTTGCCAGTGTCCAACATTGTTTAAATTCATAAGAACAAACTTTGATTTATGATTGCCATCCAGAAATTAACAAAAAATTACAATAACATTTTCCTTCGATTAGCATATTTATGATCATTTGTACCTATTTTTGAGAGAAACACACATTTTCCACGCACAATGTTTAGAAAGTCCACATGGAGGTATGCAACACAAAGGAGTTCATGCATTAATCCACTTTATCGGCAAACATGATGATTCCGCTCAAAATTTTCAAGTAGGCTAAAGGGATCAAAATAGCGACAGTATATTATGAAATCAAACAAATAAAAAATTCTTGTAAAATATCCACCATGAAAAACTAACGTGAGTAAGGTGTAGATCAGCATCGATCTTTATATTTCAAGAAATTAAGAGATGGGCACCTCATAATTTAAAAAAAATATAGATGGAAAACAATTCAACTGGATTAGTTTTGAACACAATTTTGTGAAGTTTTTGTGTCAAAAAAGTTGAATATAAATGTCATGTTCAAGTTTTATAATATCTTCAATTTCGGTGATTTTTAATAACCATACAATGGAAAATATTGGAACCATGATCCGCTTCAAAGTATTACAAATTCGAAATGATATTTTTGAAAACTATTTACCATGTACTAAATTATTGTTGTTTGCCAAAACTGCTTTGTAAGGCCTTATGTTTAATAATTTGATGCAGAAGGCTCTTGGCTTTCCTGCTGTGTTATATCTGTACATGTTGTGATAGTGGGTAACATTGATCTGATCCTTGACTTGTTCTGTACCTTGTCCATTGGATCTGCTTTTTGTACAATTTTTGTTCAATATATTAAAAATAACACAGGAGGTGAATTATAAATTACAAGAATATATTATAGTGTTATATTTGACATTTTATAATCTTTGGTCCCAAGTCAGTCTTATAATGTAATTCTAATTTGGCAAAAATCACACCAAAAGGCAAGTTTATGAGACTAAAATGCGCTCCTTGTAGCTGCATCAAATTTTGATACATGCAGTGTTAAGATTAATTAACATGCCACCATCTTATGAGGATTTTGGTTTTGAACAAGCTAGATTCAAATGCTACTTTTCAGGTCTCACTTCTCGTTGGTGTCATTAATAATAATGCTCAATGTTCAGATCAAAAGATCAGATAAGACTGTGAAATTGTTCAATTGTACTGACACACAACTTGTACATTAGTTGTCCATTTCAAAGTTTCTTCTGATGTAGACACACAGTACAGTGGCTAATTTCTGGGTATGACAGATAAAAAAGTGATTTTTTTGCATTGAACTTATAAAACCAAGTTAATTTTTAACTGTGAAACCCATAATAAGCTAACAAGTACATTTATACGCCTATATGCTTCGTGAAAAAAATTAACATGGCAATTTATGCGACTACTACAAAGACCATCCTATGCCTTCATTTTCATTTATTGTTCATGATAAAATCCAAACTGCTCCAACAGAGCTCCATGTCATGACTAGCTATACCATCACATTGTATCTAAGGCCAAAGAAAAAAAATAGTCTGTCTCAGCTTTCTGCACGCATAGCTTTTAAAAATCCAAATTTTACACATTTCTTTTTAAAAATATTTTTGAGAGATTTTCAGTTTTTTTCATCCTTTTTTTCCTACATCTTCGCGGCCGCGAAAAAAAATAGTGGCCGAAAATGCAATAAAAAAAATTTGGGGGTATTTCCGCATCCGCATAGCCATTTTTTACTAAAAACAAAATGCATAGCGCTTAGGGTTTTGCCGAGACAGAGTTCTTTTTTTTGGGCCTAGTGTCTAACACAAGTGCACAAGCAAAATTAAGTTGTGCAAAACCACCCCATCACTGTCACAACTCACAATTGAATACATAATTCAAAGAAAGTAACAATACTTGATTGGCTGAGCAACAGCTTTGATGAAGTTTGACTCTTCTTGGAATAATGTATTCAATTGTTAATATTGCATGTTAACAATGTTAATGAGTTTGAGATCACATACATTCAAATAGATCAGCCAGAAATAATTGATACAAGCAGAGGATGATTTAAGACCTTACCACAATACATAGTAACAGCTCAGTGAGCATGAATGAACTAATGAAATGTTCAATGGGGTCAAATTACCACTGCTGTGTATTTGTATGGGAATTATGTTCAATGTCACAATTAATCAAACTGCATTATTGGTGTGAAAACTTTGACCGACAAAAAGTTGTTTACATATTCAAAGAGCTTAAAGTGTGACCTTTTACTTCTGTGGTCACTATAATAATAAATGTACTGTGCCAGATTTAAAACATGCATTTCACTGTATATGTTTGATGGGAAATGGTTTTAACTGTGGGTTGTTTTGAGCTACTAATTTCAAATTTTGAATGGAATTATGGGAAGTACTTAAAACACCCTCTGAGATACAAGTATCCTATAGAATATTTCTAAATACAAGACATCACCAAAACTTTGAAGAAAACAATAACAACCA
>JXSR01S011818.1:27276-47228 GCA_000969725.1 Ophiothrix spiculata | reverse complement strand
TTGTTATTTATTTATATAGCATTTGAAGTGATTGACAGCATTTTGAGATGTTTTTACGCAGCAAAGAAGACAAATAAACGTAGGAAAATGGCTCGTTTTTGCGATTGTCTTTGTCGAAATGACAAATATAGATGTTATCCATCTAGGTGTGCAGTTTTTCTTGAAGCAAATAACATTTTATTGTTTTTCTTTTCAGCATTTCAAGTATGTGTATTTTTATCATCATTATTCACATACTGTGACATTGATGGTGAATGGAAATAAATATGTTGAATATAATTCCTACAAACAAACTTGTCAATAATGAACAGATATGTTTTCAAAATTTTGAAATATATATATTGAATTTAATATCTCTTCTTTTCCAACTTAGAATCATATAAAACGGATCAAATTAATACACATTTAACTTTTCAAGTTTGAAATAGTCATGTATTTTCTTAACATTTCAACATTTTCGATTAAGTTGGCAAAACTCGCTTTATCCGCATAACGTGATAAAAACAAATGGACTGTATTTCGATGAGATTGCAAAGCTGATAATATCGACTCATTTGATAGTTATCACTTTGTCTCCAAAATGTTTCATTGGTAAACAACAAATGATGTTGTTTTACGTCTGTGGCATAGCAGAGTTGATACTAACACCCTCTGGTTTTGAGCAAAATGTCAGCGGGCACACTTGAGACCAGTCTTGTCTTCCATCATTTACACGATTTATAATGCTGATGTGATACCTGAAAGCCAGGATTCAGTTGGGAGTAGTAAGCAGCAAAATAGCTGCTGCATCAGCTTGCTTCAGTTTAAACATGTTCAGGCTGAATTCTTTAAAGTTGTATTAGATTTTTCCCCTCCATCAGTTAGGCTTAATTTGTAATAGTTTCAACAATTTTCAGAATGTACATGAGTAGTGAGATACATCAGATCAGAAGGGGAAGTAACCTAATGTGTATGTGCTGGGACTTGAACCGTGGACCTCTACCATGCAAGGTTGGACTTTTACTAGATAGCTTCATGCTATGGAGGATAACTTAAAACAGGTCAGGTATCCGCCATATAGAAATAGGACTGGGCAGTTGGGAATGGGAATTTGGCAGCAAAATTGTTTGAATTTCATTTTTGTGTTTTTCTTTATCTTTAAGTAGTTGAGCAAAGTTTTTGTTTTCCTTCTCATCTTTGGGTCAACATTTTTTTTCCCTGCCACCTTCTTGAAGGTGTTTTTTTTTTAAACCATGCCCCAAGAATATATGGGTGCGCTCCATGGCAGCTGAAAAGTCACATACGGGGCTAAAATCTGCTTAATGCTCTGCAAGCAAACATTGCATCCCCTAAGTGTTTACATTGAAAATCTGAACATATGAAATGTGTTTTGTTGGTAAAAGCGTTAAGCTTATCATAGTTTTATATCAATTACTGTATCAGGTTGTGACATCATCTTTTATGGTACAAAAAATGCTAGTTTTTTATTTGAGCAGTTAGTAAAATTAGATAAACACCACCTTTCAAGCTTTATGTATAAATCGTGATTTTTGTTTGCATGCAGGTGAGTGCAGGATATGAGATGAGCATCAATAATTAGAAAGGTCAAAGCAGTGTCTAGACATATTAGAAATATCTATTTATTAGGCCTTTAAAAAAAAGTTGTTTGTTTGTCCTAATTGGCCAACCCTAATTTTGGAAATCAAATTTTCATGCGATGAACTTGATCAGATTTGAAATCATAGAACTTTCTGAATTAAGGTGTTTTTTTGGCTTTATCAAACACTACTTTTCCATATTTACGAGTATACATTATTGATCAACTCAACAAACTTAGCCAGATTTCCTTGACATTTGGGTTGGTTGCAAAGAGATAAAGGTGTTTTACAAAGTCAAATTTTCATACGATGAACTTCTTGATCAGTTTGCATTTGTAAGCGCAGTTAGAACTTTCTGAATTAAGGCTGATTTCACATCAATATTATTTTGTACATTTTTAAAAGATAGAGCAAACAACTAATTTTTTGCCTTATCAACCATTACCTTTTAAATCATCCTAGTAAATAACAGCCACAAAAGGCAGCTTTTATTCATTACAAAGTCTTACCACATATAGACGAAATTATAACCTGCCATTTTGCTAAGCGCAGGAAGAAGACATCGAAGTGTGCAACATAAAATGACAAAATTATTTTCATCTCTCAACATTTCTCTTTGCTTGATGCGCTAGCTGGTTCATTAGATGCAGTCAGGTATAACTTTACCTGAAGTAATAAATGTTTGGGTTGATGAGAGAAAAAAAAGGAAAAAAGAAGGGATGAAATTCACCTGATAATGGTTCCAATGTGATACGAGCTCAATCTGAGAGTACAAGTACCTTTATAGCATGCGGCATGTGGCTTAAACATACATTAATGATCAACTCAACAAACTTAGCCAAATTTTCTTGACATTTGTGATGGTTGCAAGTAGATAAAGGTGTTTTGCAGAGTCAAATTTTCATGCGATGAACTTCTTGATCAGTTTGGCATTTGTGTAAGCTTATTCAGAACTCTCCTGTATTAGGATGGAATTTTACATCAATATATGCAAATTTGAAACTTTTTTTATTAATAGTATGAAGAATTAATTGTAGTGACAGATGTGTATTTTTAACTGTTGTATTTTTGTATGATCACAATCTACTCCCTAAAACCTATGCACACAAAATAGGCTGATCTAGCTTTTTCAAAACAATGGGAATTAATAGAGACTGGTAAAAAAGAGTAATTGAGGTTCCAGAATTGGGTTCCAAATTTTTGTTTTGAATAAAAAAAATATAATCATTAAAATTTATGTCAAAATATTGCTGTTTTATGAATCTGGAGTTGATTTATTTCTTTTGTGTATCATTCTTTGTCTACGGGTCGTTGGTTGGTAATTATCGGCAAAATGTGTTATAGATTGGTCAACTTGTGCTGCACAGCTGTAGAATATAATAATTCTGTTCAACTTAATGATAATTTATTTGAAAATATTGCTAATTAGTTTTAAGGTAATCTATCTTAAGTCCTGCGTGTGTAATTATTTGTTTGATAATAAAAGTAGGTACAATGAACCAACCAGGGCGAAAGAAAGGGAGAGGGATACTTCATTGAAGTTATTCCGGATAGAGAAAGACGATATGTAACATATGTCTGGCCACCGAACTAGAGCACACGGTGTATTGTCAAATAGGATCCAAATGCTTGCAGTCTGCTTGTCACTAATTTCATTTCTAGACATGTCACATTTATTTTGACAAACAGAGATACAAGAAATATCAAAAGCTAACAAGAGTCATCTGCTTTTAATGGATTCCCTGGAAAAAGAATTCTGCTAAAGCGATCCATACAAGTAGGCTAAATGTCACTAAGTGTAGTGCACTTGTCTTAGCCACAGTTCACTTGAGTGATTAATATATAGAGACAATTGAACTGAGGCTTGTATTTGTGGGTATCAAAATGATCACCAGTGTCAGTTTGTATTGAGTAATAACAAGCGGTTTAATTAACTTTGACATTAGAATTGAGGCTGTTTTTTAGTGATTAAAGACAGGCTGGCTAGAGTTGCATTGGAATATTGTCCACGGTTTGGGTTGAAGTAGTTTGCTAGTGAAATGTGATGATATTTTGGTCAGATCGCTTGATTAGGCCATCTGATTCAAGTTGGATTGGATGTATGGTCGGCTGGCCTTTTGATCCACCTTTAATGCGATTCAGCTGGGATGAACGATGAAAAATGTGTTTTAGATTTTCATTTTTATCAAAGTTTATTTTGTAATAATATTTGAGTGATAAAGATATTGGTTCTGATTCAATAGTCATTTATTGCCGCGTTATTGCCAGGTAATAATTACTGATTACCTGGCCCATGGAGTTGAACTTTTGGTTGGCTTGTTAAAACTAATTACTTTCTTAATTCTTCCTATATTGCTTTCATGTTAAAGCCTTAACTTAATAATAACAAATGACTTGCGGTGTTAAGATTCTTAGCGATTGCATTGGTTTGTGTCCATGGACTCACATTTTGAGATCTTTCCACATAAAGTATATTGTGTTGATTATCAAACTTGCACTTGTTATTGAAATCTCTGGAAAGATTTCCATTTAGATGCGAAGAAATATATTCTAGTTGTGTATGTTTTCAAAGTATTCTTGATGAATAATAGCAAATAGCATTTATCAAACCATTTGAAATATTTTTTAAGAAATTAAGGGCGAATCGATGCTTGCTGCCATTCTGTTGTCTCAGGTTCAATTACTGCGTATCAAGCGATGTTGCAGTGAAGAAAACGCTGGACTCTGGACGCACCATTATAGTGACATGTAACATTTCAAGATTTTAATCTATATTTCATATACTTGACATTTTTCATGTATATGACATTATACAATATGTGTACATAATGTTCTTAGTGTCTGCGTTAGTGACATTATACAATATGTGTACATAATGTTCTTAGTGTCTGCGTTAGGCATGCAGGCATAGTGACCGACCCTATACATCATATTGCTTAAGCTTACTCAATTTAGTATAGGAGCCAGGCTAAGTGTATATGTAGACTATTTAATGGCATTGCCCCAGCCTTGTTACCATAGCACTTATATTTGTGGATCAGAGAGGCAGAAATCAATAGTACTAGTCTAGGGTATACACATTTCCTAATCGCTCAAAATTGTACCATCCTTGGCAGAGATTTGCTCTGTTATTTCATCGTCTGGCTTGTGCCATCTTTATAGATGTACAATAAAACACATAAGGTGTAAAACTATCCTTTATTGGTTCCCATGTGAGCTATGTCTCAATAGCTTTGCTCAGTCCCTCTATTTCCGTATAAACTCAGCATTGGACTTCAAGTCTGGTCCTCCAATATCAAAAAAAACTTTATTCCAATATCAAAATTACATAAAATCATTAAAAACACATCAAAAGGTAAAACAAAGTGGTATTGAGGACATCATCAAGAGGCCTGGAAGACCTGAAGTGATGATACCCTGTAAAGTCTGTGAAGAGTATCAACTCAGTTGATCCTCCTAATTGTTTTTGCATAATAGTGCCCAAATTTCATAAAATGTCAGAAAATATACTGGTCTGAAGAGGTAGCACTTGACAGGCTTGCAAGCGACACGTTCACATTAGAAGAAACCTGTCATAATGCCTGGATCACATGTAAACGTTGATTGTTTTTCCCCTAGAATAGACATTGCACTTTGAATCACTTATGAGTAATAAGTAAATTAGCGGCATGTTTAAATGATGGATATTTTGTCAGTTAATTTCATTTTATGACTCAAGCATAACAGAGAGGAGATGAACCTTTTTGAAGATCCTTTTCAGTTGCATGTTTAATTAATATGATGTGGTAGTATGTAACAGATGGGTTTCAAATTTCATCGCTCTGAATAGCACTGCAAAGGTGAGAAAGAAGTAACATTCTCACTATATTCAGAAGAAATGGCTCTTTAACTTGAAGTATTCTGACCATCTGTTATATAGATTTGAAAAATTACTAATAACAGTTGAAACTGGGGTTGAAACACCACAAAACTGAACCACATCTACCAAGCTAGATAGGTATTCATGTATAATAATGCTATCATTGCATGCATAGTTATTTTGCCCAAAGCTATATAATCATCAGCACATCGAAGATATTCTCAGTATAAGGAGATCACTTTAAAATCAACTCAATTTTGATGATTTTTCATGATTTTTATTATCACTATGAATTTCTCTCTGAATGCTTCACATGTAAAATAGACAAGCATACTGTAGGCTAAGCAAGGCCAAAAATAGAACTGTGTGTCTCATTTTGCCACATGCACATGGTTAGAAATTCATTTTTTTTCTATATTCTTTTCAATATAGAGAGAAAAATAAAAGGATTTGCAGCCAAAAAAATTTTGACCTAAATATGCAACAAAAATGCAGAGTGCTTTAGGTTTTTGGCCAAATGAAACCGAGACAAGTTTTTTTTCCCTTTAAGCCTAAGTAAATTGTGTGCAGTATATCTGTAATATGTTTATATGTAATGATTAAAGTAAAAAGCAATCAAATTAATTTTACCAATATGCAATTGCAAGACTCCATGAGTAGTAAACAAGATATAATTGTGTAATTCCATTACCAGGCTATTTTAATTTATAGGGGGTTTCCCCTTTATCTCTATCTGTACCCATAATCACAGATATTGCATACATTTAGAAAGCAAATAAAATAAAAATGCCTGTAGCTCCTTCCATAAAATATACCTATTTTTGTATATTTCATTTGATTCAAGTGCATGCATGTTTTGTATTTTGTTCAGATTCTGTTAAGTGCGTATATTTATTTCATCACAAATAGAAAACTAGCATGCATTAATGAAAGCAAATAGCATTATCAAAGAAAAACACAAATAGAATTTTGAGTAGGTGTACAAAATCTTTTAATGGTAGAGATAATATAGCATGTAAAGCGGAAAATGTAGTACTTGATTCTGTTCATTTCCGTTTTTAGCAAGGCAAATATGAGCTTTGTTATCTTCAGTAGATAAGGAAATGTTCTTGTGTGTACTACAAACTTGGCGATTGTTATCTTCGGTAGATAGGCTAGACAGAAATGAATTTGGTGTGGGTGTATGGCATTTGGAAGATAAACATGTCATAAATCATTTTGGTGGCAAATTTAAAGAGGTGGGTAAATATTTCTTGACATATCGTTGGTCTTTGGAGGGGATGTTATGCCGTTGGTTCCATGTACAGTAGAGTCATACCTATTCATGTAATCACAGCCAGAGTCATAAAGAGTAGAGTTTTCTACTCCTGACTGTTTCAAACCCTGTTTAGGTCAAATTCTCAGTTGACTTCAAAAATCCAACTGTGTGATAACTCTCTTTTGTGTGGTTCCAAATATCAAAATATCAGCGGATCCCTAGAACTGCCATGGCTTCTCACCTTGAAAAGACCAAAGCAAGCAAAATTTTTAAAATCATTTTAATATTTTTGGTGTCAATTAGATGATATCAGAATCTAAGAGTAGCCTAGTATAATAGTGAAGTTGCAAACAACCGATTTTTTATGATAGCTTATCAAAAATCTATTTACAAGAAATTATGGAATTTGTAGTACTTGCTGCTATGATTCAAGCAAGCTCTAAACAGAGACACATTTCTTTAATATAGACTCCAAAGCAAAGCTGTAGTTGTGGTCTAGCTGGCCATGACATATTGACAAACTAGGCTGGCTTCTGTATGTCTGATATCAGATTGATGCACACGCAAATCAATGTTTACATCATGTAATAAAATACACATTTCCATTCATGGCTACAAGGCATCATTTTTGCTTCATAGATAATAGACGCATACTCATTCAATACCTAAGTACACCAGTTTGGCTCCACTAAGTACCACATTAACATACGTGGCACCTGCGGAAGAAATCGGCTGTGCAGTAAGCTTACATGGCAACCGACGGAACATGTTACCATTTTGGTTTGCCAGAAATGAGATAAAAAATCATTATTTTATATAACGGGTGATATTTGAGCTAAACACAAACAGGAAGACTGCATCCATTTGAGGAAGTCTATTAGTATTCCAAACATGGAGTGCTTTTCCCCTTTTTACATTTTTTTTGCATGATGTTACATGGTGGTAAATATGGGACATTAAAGATTTGAGGTCAGCTCGGGTGTATCTTACCAATATGGATCAGCTTAATTTCATTATTGTATTGATCTTGCCCGCACATATCCAAAACAATTATATACACTATCGATTTAGAAAGTGGCTTCATTATGCTGGTTTTGGTATATATGGCTTATTTTATACAGTTGACCGTGCCCTAGATTATGTGTTTGATTTTTCAAAGATATATGGAATGGATAAATATTTTGTTAATCCTTTATTATTTCTTGAACTTCTATTTTTCAACATAAATCTTGGATTTACTTTATTTTAGCGAAAGAGATCTACTAGCTATCAATTTCTATGGCAACAGTAATCTACTGTCACAATATAGCAACAGAGACCCATAGTAAATTACTTAAAATTAATAGAGATCTACTGTAAAGTATTATAGTAACAGAGATCTGCTGTAAATTGATATAGTATTGTGATACTAATTTAAGTATGAATTACCAAAGCAACAGATTGACTGTAATTTACGATAGCAAGCAGTATGCTGTGAATTATCCATAGCAACAGCAATCTACTGTGAGTTACTATAGTGACAGATGTCTACTGTAAATTACTATAGCAACAGAGATCTACTGTGAATTACTATACTAGCAAGAGGACTACTGTGAAATACTATAGCAGCATCATTCTACTGTGGGTTTTTATAACAATCAACATCTACTGTGACTTATTATAGCAACAATCTACTTAAATTATCAAAAGCTGCATGGATCTACTAATAGCAATATTGATCTACTCTAAATTACCAAGGTTGCAGAATTAGTCTCCTCTGCACTCCAGAGGGAGTGTGACTAGCTTGTAAAGACCAGTTGTGTACGTCCTTAAGAAATCAAATATAACATAATGTTAATTTTATTAGATAGTACAGAAGAAGTTTGATGGATGGATATGCACTTTTAAGATAAAGAAACATGATGTCATCACAGTGTATCAACCCCAAGATCAGTTTCATCGGGTAATGAAAGAGCGATTTTAAGTAAAAATGATGCTTTGATGATAGAGCCAAGGCAGTGAAATATGGCCATCTGGGAATGCTTGAAAATTGATAACGGTAGATCACAAGGATGCTTCTCATTACAGCACAATAAATTAACCATATTTGGCATCAAATTTATGGGATGGGATGACTTCATTGTATGGGTTGTACAATTTGCTTTGATAATTTGAACATATGTCAACATTTAATACTGTTTTCCCTACTATGATTGGGGAGGAGAGACTATTCCTTTGATTGCAACAAAGATGTAAGCTTATAACACGGGTAGATAGGGGACGTTGAAAAGCGGCACATCAGAACTCAGAATGACCTCATCTGACAGTGTGTCAAAAGATGCATTCTTAAAATTGTCAACTAACTCAAGTGATGCATATCGTTGTAGCTATGTTTGATATTAAGAATAAGAAGCTGTCAACGATATGAGACATCGTTAGGTTTTGGGTCATCGAGTGTCAAGTTAGATCATCCTTGGCCAGCTCGTCCATCCACTCCCATGACACATCACATATTATGCAAATGGCGTATTTTGCTCCGAGCATTGTAAGCTTAACTAATCATTTGCACTGGGGGCAGGTGGTTTCCCGAATGTCCGTTGGGGGTTTTATCACAAATGGAAGTCATAGGGATCATATATATCCAGGTTATTGGGGTAGCCACTTGCATATTTTAGCATTTTTGAAAGAAAAATCTGAAATGCATGCACTAATGTCTTGAAAGCTTGTAGTTAGACAGGCTTGAATAACTCCCAGATGTCATATTTTGGTGTGGAAAAAAAATGATTTGAACCCAGGCATTTAGAAGAATTTGTGGTTCTACAAATAATTTACATAAGTGACATACATAGTAGGCTCTATAGATAAATTCAAGCAACTAGAATTTTTTCTTCTGATAAAGCAAGCTACTGTTCTTTCAACCTTTTCCTGTCGTAGGGCGTATGGGGTACGCCCTAAATTACTGCCAGCTCAGGCGTAGGTTGATGGGGTACACCCTAACTAACACTGTAGTATAACTAATTTCACGACCTCTTACCTTCCAAAACACTATCACAGGCAATGTATACAGTTCATAAAGGTCTATTATGCTGATGTTTCATTGAATTATGTAGAATATTTCTCAAGATAAATTTAATTTACTTAAGAAGTCAGTTTACAGGTAAGGTCCAACTGGAAAGGGTTAATGTCCAAAGCCCCTGGGAATGTCAAGAACACAAAATTGTACAATTTGTTTTATAATTTTGTTCCAAATTGTGAAAAAACATCAACATTCCTTACCAATCAACACCCATTGGTCTCAGCTCAACTTGTTTGGCTCCATTTTGATCCGAACAATGAACACTGACTGAAACCATTTTAAAAGTCACACTTGTTTACATACGCCATTATTTACCAGCATTTTCACCTGTAAACCTAACACAACAGTTCATTTACTTACCAATATAGCACCTTCAGCTTTAATCTTATCACGTTATTACCCAGTTTTTGCACGATGTTTTACGTTTTTAATTTGATTGTAAATTGCCTTGTCATGTGTACACATAAGTGAGTGAAGTTTAGCTTTTAGCCCAACAATGTGAACTCGCTTGTGTTTTTGGATTCCCTGCCTATATTTATATACCTGAAGGCTTGATCACACGGTATGTCAGAAAATTTACCTCCGAGCGTAAATCTGCTGATACAATAGATTATGAATGGAATCATCTAGATTGTTACCTCAGAGCTAAAAATAATCATGTTCATACGGAAAATCAGGGTTAACATTCAAGGATATCATAGTCCTCACTAAAAGAAGACATCAGGACCTTCCCATCATACCTTGCTTCCAATGAGATTTTTGTACAGGTTTTAATGAGAGGGTTTAGGGATGAAACATAGCACAATCAGCAGACCTCATCCCAATTGTTCATTTCAGATATGTTTCATCCCTAAACCCTCTCATTAAACCCCATACAAAAAATCCCATTGGAAGCAAGGCATGATGGGAAGGTCCGGATGTCTTCTTTCCACGAACTCTATGAGTTAACCCCAGTAGTTAACTCAGGGATAGTTAACTCTGGAGTAAACCCGGATGGCCATATTATTCCTAACAAATTTCTTGTGGACAGGAAGGTGAAATGGATTAAAACTTGTTCCAATATATATTTACGCCTCACCAATATATATTTACTCCTCATGAGTACATGGATTATTATACAGTACATGCTTGCATTCTGCGGCATAGCTCGTGCAACATATATGGATTCTATTTATTTGCATCAGATCAAAACTCATCTGAGCAAATTATGGGTGAGAAAATTCACAAGGGGATACGAAAATGAAGGCAATTTAATAAAGACAAGCTAAGGCAATTTGCATAACTAAACCGAATTTGCTAGTACCTTGATAAACATCATTATGCCCTAACTAAATATAGTGATTAGATTGTAGCGCAGCTAACAAAATAGCATCCGCTACATCCTAGTTTTCCCATAGCTCCAAGCTTCTTATGATGTATAGACCTGGGCCATCATTCATCGTCCGATTCTTGAATACCAACTAGAGAGACGGGGAGTAAGAGGAAAGTGGGCTCATCAAAGCAAAAAGCATGAAGAAGGAGTAGAACGCATGCAATGGAATGTGACAAGTAGGACTAAGCTTTAAGATGAAAAAACCGAGATGCTACTGAGTTGATGAGGTGCTAATTAAAAAACAAAACCTCTAGAGATATGAGGCTTGAGTTGTGTGAAAATGAAGCTGCTTCAAGTTGATAAATAGTGCATGGTGTTAGCTCCGAGGCTGTATAAGGTATTAGAGCCGGTCTATCTTCATCCCGGAGTCATCCGCTTACACTCTTTTATCTCTTGTCTTGGTACAGAATTAATAAACGTGAATCTTAAGTTAAAGTTACAAGCTTCCAGTTTTCTATTTCTTGTGCGGCTCATCAGTCTTACATTACACATTAAGTGTATTCTCCTAGAACGAAGCATTAAAATGTTAGTATACGAGTCCGTATCAGCTTACATTGTGCGCATGCATGATTTTTACAGACTTGACATACAAAATTGGTTTGGGTTTGCCCCGCCATTGCTGTAAAGTCAACAACCTATACATATGATTGTCTTTCTTATTTGAGCATACTTAAAAGCCGATTACCTCCTATGTATGTGTCTAGATAACCCACACAAAATGTCCCACTGTCGCCGACTCAATATAGGTCATGATTATCCGCCATTTTTCTTTATTGTTATAACTGTTTTTTCTTCTTCTAGCGGCAATTTGAGATTCAAGTTTGATCCGATAGTCGATTTTCGAAGTCATAATGATTATGTAAACATGACTTGTAACAGTCTGTGTGAGTTTTGACGTGATGTATTTTCCAATCAAGTTGGAGCTTCGGGGAAGATTCCATCAAAGTAATTTAGAGATATGAGAAGATTGGAAAATAAGTTTGAGAGATTTTTTTTTCAATATGACAAATGGAATTGCTAAATGAAATTTCTTAAAATGATTATGTCACATGCGGTTATTGTCACACGGAGAGCATACAAATGTCACTGTTTTAAAGCAAATGGATTTTTGTACATGCAGTAAAGCTTCCACAC
The DNA here is from genome assembly GCA_000969725.1 of Ophiothrix spiculata. NCBI lineage: Eukaryota > Metazoa > Echinodermata > Ophiuroidea > Amphilepidida > Ophiotrichidae > Ophiothrix > Ophiothrix spiculata. The sequence goes on along the minus strand of JXSR01S011818.1, from coordinate 34,973 downwards.
AAATTTTGAAGTAAAAATATTCGTCACAGATTGATGCGATAAGTTTCTGAAGATCATGATTTATTGTCGCCATAAGTTTTGAAGGTCAAATCTTCATTGCCTTATAAGAGCAAACATTTATCATCAGTATTTCTATAAATAATACAAGTACACAATTACGAAAATACCAAGGTTCATTTGTGCTCTAAGACTATTTTGACTTTGAAATGTAATTAAGGAATAGAAAATCTTGTCATCATAGTGGAGGTAATAAGAAATGAAATGACAGTCGTGGTCACTAAGAGAATCGTAATGCCTAGAGCGCTCGCATCCACTGGTGTTTTAAGCTGTCTATATTTGGTTTGTAAAATGCATTAATTGCTTAGCAATGATTAAAAGAGAGAAATAAGGAAAACTGGCAATTGTAGAAATGCAGGCATTGACAATTCCTATGGGCAAGGTGTTTTTACCAGATGAATCCTTAGTGAATTTGTGGATTCCACTCTGGTTTGTTTGTAGTCGTTCTGTGTTGTAGGGAGAAGTTTTTAATCAACTATATTGTTTTTGTAGGGGTACAAAACATGTAGATATAGCATCGCATTTGATGATGCCAAGATTTTTATTTTGTTGAAGGATAAGATTGGATTGGTTTCAATGATTATGTCATACCAGGGTGTTATGTTATGGCATAGTATTTCCACACTATCTTGTGTTTTACGCTGATTTACTGATATGACTGAAATATGGCTGTTACTTGTGCGATGTCAGGTGGACTTGCCACATAGTGGTTATTCTTAAGAAATCAATATTTCTTTTGAAAAATGGATATCTTAAAATGATAACAACAATTATTTAACATATTAACTTGTTTTCAAACGATTCCTTGTAAATTTATATCTAAAAAGATTGTTCCTTTCATTTTTTGAAACCACAGATCTCTTGTGTCTTGATCCAGTGTCCAAATATATTGCAAGAGACATGCCAAATATATATGGCGACAAAAAAGTATACAATTTCATTTTCAGTTCTTATTTTTTAGATTAAAAACGGATGAAAATTGTCTTCCATGCCTGCAATATTGTTTTTACGGTCTCAGTTTTGTTCATGTCTGTGAATTTAATTTGAAAACTTGTTTGCATAATTGTCGCAGACAACGTAAGTAAAGGTCAGTTAATTTTCAAAATTGACAACAAGACCAAGTGACTCATAAGACTGATAATCTACAGAGACGACCCAACCTCCAAAAATAATAATAAACCCAAAACTAGATCACTAAACCCAAGCTAAATTTACCTCAATAATATAACCATAGAAACAAACCAAATCTCAAGTTACAAATCACCAGCGATTGATTCACACAATTTTGACTCAACAATACAGGTAAAACAAAAAACTGTATATTGTTTTTCAATTTTGTTTCTGGGATTCGATTGTGGAAGCGAAAGTAATCATGTTGAGTAAAGGAAAAGTTAGTGTTAGCTGATTATGTATGGAAATGAGGCACAGGCATGCCCGGGTGGGGTGCTCACCACTTGGATATGGTTTATGTCTTTCAAAATTTGTCAGAACTAGTATTGTTTTGTTGCATTTAAGAATAAAACAGGAACAATCCTCTTACTACTGAACTTGCAATGGATTATGATCAAAGGTTGTGTTAGAAACATTTTTTGTTGAAATAGGATATATTTTATTGACTTTATGGAAGGCTATATGGCACATCATTGTAGACTTAATTCAGGGTGCGTCCCCCCTCCGGCACGATCACCTTAGGAAGAAAGCATATCAGATGCCGGTAATAGACATACTTGTGGAATGTTACACCTGGGATAGTAGATGACGCACTACTCCAATGCACTCAACTTAATTAGAAAACACCTTTTTGTTTTATTCCTAGCATTTGTTTCAGTTATGTGAGAACATTTCACAATGCAAGCCACATGACAAAATGTGACGACTGATCAGCAAATTTTTAATTAGATGAATACAAATACAATGTTGTGAAATTAAGTTATTTACATTAAATAAGAACATTGTGTTAATTATGATTTTGTTACCCAGGCGATGTCAAAAATTCCTAGTATTTGCAATTAGTATTGGCTGTATCCCCCATACACACACCAGGAAATAGGAGCTCACTGGTTCTACTTCTTGTTTTATATTGTAAATTCAAAAGAAATGTAAATAATTTATTTGAATATATATAATATTTTCTTTTAACTTTTTAACATAATAACTGTTCCACCATTTTTATCTTTTGATAAAAAATGTTCCAGTTTATAAAAACAGGACCTATTGGAATTTGAACCCTTGGTCTTGTTGTTTTCAAGGAAAGTCTTCAACTAAAAACTTAATAAATTGACATTTTCCATAATTTTGTTTTCCCAATTTTTTCCCAATTTCTGAAATAATCAGATGTCAGTCTGATAGTCTAGTGTATATGCACGTAATGTAAATACTGTAGAAAATGTGGTGAATCGGTGATAAGAGAGGCTAAATCTCCGCAGCAAACACTTCTCGCCAGCTAGGTCTGACCCTGCACCTCAAATAGAGAAACAAACATTGGCAAATTAGCAAGCACAATCAGATTAGCACAAAACTGAGCTGACGTGAAATTGGCTTTCAGTCGACGACGTATTTGAAGAAGAAGAGCCTTCACATACGGTCAACTTTAGATACAATCATCAATTTTGTACTGATAGCTGAAAAGATTACGCATTTTTTGAGCCATCAGAAATTTTCACAACAATTGTTACGACGTCAAATTTGACGTACTGTTATTATCGCTGTTATACCTGGTGAACCGTGTGAACATTCTGCAGGGCTGCGTGAAACTTATTAATGGATTAATTTAGTAAATTGAATAAAGCTTTTGAAATTGATCTTTATTTGTATATCACAAACAAAATAAGCATTGAAAATAAACACATTTATGGTGCTTATATTAGTGATTGGATTATTTTGTTCTGTGAAATATGGCATTAAGCTTACAAGTGCATATGGGAATAAGAAGGAAAAAATGAGATTTTTTTCAGGTCAAATTTTGTTAATATAACTATAACTAAAAATATTCTTAGCAAGGAAAACAGAGAAAATGGAATTTGCGTATTATGTATTGATGCTGTGTTATTGTAAAACAGGTTACATGAATCACGTAGATGAAATCACTCTAGGAATAATGAAATGGTTCCTGTTTTGCCATTATTTATGACTAGGAATTTATTGGCTCTTAGTTCAGAAATAGTAGTCAGACAAGGTGCTTTTATAACATGTTTTAATGTTAATCACTCTGTTTACATGTTCATAAGAACTTTGTTAGGTAAAGATTGAACAGCTGTGTCCTTTAGGTTGCCCGAATGATCTATTTTAAAGTATGATTTTCCTTAGTTTAACTTTTTTTTTGCTGTTTGTAAGATATTTTGTAATTTTGCTACATATCAAGGGCTTTAAAAATCCACAAAAATGATGAAAACACAACATGATCCTAGTTGAAGGCCTGGGGAGAGGGCGCAAAAAGGGGTCTTATAAACCTTACATATTCAGCGCACCATAATTGGGACTGTATAATACATCACCACCCGCCCCAGATTGAAGGATTTTCTCTTTCATTATCTCTTAACTCCTGGATATGATGATAATAAGTACAGGCCTGTATGGCTAGAATCTGTCTAGCAATCTGGGATCTTTTAGATGCAAAAGTGGGTCTTTGGACCTATAATTCCTTCACTAACCCTTAATTTTTGGCCACTTTCTAGCGAAGAGTGGACCCATGCCCTGTGGTTTTTGGATGCATCAGTGTTTGTATAAAAAAAAATTATGCCTGAAGTGATCAATGTTTACCAATATATCGTAGGAAAGTAGTCATAATGTCTTGAGGACAACCTAACAAAAACTGTAGTTGTGGAAGATATGTAAGTTATTAATTATATCCGATCCATTCATTGGAGTCCACTAGTCGACTTTGACATTGCTAATGCCGGTTTTGCACAACACTATATTATGCATAAATCAATGTGCGCACCATGCATAACCATATTATGCCTGGAGTGATTAATGTTGACCAATATATCATAGAAAAAGTAGTCATAATTGTCTTGAGGACAACCTAACAAAAAGTCAACAGCTAATAATGTCCAAAGGGTCCGAAATCAAAGTCATCACTAAATCCGCGCTAATCTGGTCTTGATTACTGACATGAACTGGTCTGTAATGGAAGTTGTAATACTCATTTTAATTTCATATATACCAAGCCTTCCCCGAGGCTCCCCAAACATGCATGCATCCTGCAGTAAGCCTAAATTACCTGCTTAATGCACTGTACTGCGGGCTAAAAGCAATGGTTAATTAACACAGCAAGAATCAGGCTCACATCTTCAACACGCTATTTCTTTTTCTCTTTTACCATCTTATCTCTCTTTTCTCTATTCTATAAATTGGCTTTAAACAGCCAACTCCTTTTTGCAAACCTGTTTGTGATTCTATAGCAAAACTCCTTACGGGAACGGATTAAAACATGACTTTCGCCGAGACCTGGGGAAAAAACGGAGTCAGTTTTTCGAAAAACAAAGTGCCTAGCACACCTTGATGATATTTGTGTTGCATTAATCTCATGAAAGGTTAATAAGATGTATTTTTCTTTGATTATCAAATCATACTCGATCATATTTCTGTAGTTTGTGTGTAGGTGTTATTCAGATGAGGGAGAGAGTGAGCGCTAATGATAATAGTGAAATTTACTGCAAAACACATCTACTTTAAAGCAGTTTTGATGTCGCTTGATGGATACAAATTGACACAAGTATGAAAACAGAAAGATATAATTGGATCTATCTTTTACAGACATATTAGATCTGATATTTCAATACTTTTACAGACATATTAGATTTGATATTTCAATACTGTATTCATGTTAAATTTTGATCTTGGTTTAATATGTCACAAATTTTACAAGATGGAATTTTTTTGCAAAGTTAGACTTTACTTCATGAAATTATTTTCTCCTCTTGTCATCAGAAATTATTCGTATGGTGAAATTATAAATTACCTTAAAATATGAAAATATATGTTATCTAAATTCAAAAAATAAAGTACATACTGCAAAATTTGAGAAAATATGTTTATAGTTTATAGATGATGGGAACTTTTACTGTAAAACATGTTAATTTCGCGAGGTATTTAATTTCGCGAATTTCGCGAGGGAAAATAATTCGCGAAATTAAATCCTCGCGAAAATATTGTCCAAGTTCATGTTTTGTTTAATAAGAAATGGCTTGTCAGCTCTTGTATTTGTTTATTGTTAAATAGCCCCTCTGTGATATGATCTATAAAACCTCACCCCTATTTTGATGTTGTAAATGGAATGGTCCAAGTACTGGATGTAAACAAACTTCAAGTCTTGCGGTCGGCAGTCAATGTAGTGTTTTATTGGGTTTGTTTGAACGTAAAATTTTTGATTTATTTCTGCAATATGACTGCTTACTTTTACAATAGTTTTAAACATCATGCGTGGAGTCTTTTTTCATGCAGACTTTCAAGGTATTTTAGTAATATTTTGACAGGAACACAGAAGACTAGAAGATAATATTTGGCCTTCCGAATTCGGAAGACATATATAATCATGACAAAATTTCAAATTCGCGAAATTTGATACTCGCGAAAATGTCACTTATTGCAAATTCGCGAAATAAACTCCCCGTGAAATTTAAGTGTTTTACAGTATCTTCGATCTATTTTTTCTCTGAAATTAAGACAGTAAACTCGATTTATTTTTAATTTGGCCCTAAAGTAATAAGTCTTGCAAATGTTGCTTAATGTCAATGTCAATAACCAAAAATATTGATACAATATCAATCAGACGTCAGGAAGATACATTACAGTGAAATAGATGACAATTTTAAAGGTAGCAATTTTTGTTATGGTCTGATGGTCACCAAGCACTTAACTAAATTGTGTACATAAACATCGAGAGCTCTACATAAGAGATGGTTGCGCAAGGGGCTTTTTCTTAATTAGATTGAAGTTACTAAACAATGAAATATGTTCTTCAATTACCTGGCTGCCGTGCTTTCTAGAATGCCGCCCTAAGTGGGGATTTGTGTTAAAATGGTGAAGTGATATATATTTGTGAGTAAATATTATGTACTATATCTAGGTTAGCAAATGCATTGCTTCCATTATTAGATCTTGTCTTTAAGTACAGATAAGAAATTTATGTTTACATTTGAAAATGTAAAGTGTGTTCTAGATGAATTTTGAAATGTTAATGTTGTTTATTTCTGATGTCGGGCGATATGTTGCAATACATTTGTGATTTAATATTTATAGAAAAGAAATATTTGCAGTATGGCATTTCCATTTTGCAAATTTAGTTATTTTCAGACCTTGATAAAATATTGGCAGATATTTTCATCAAGAAATCATTTTACATTGACACAGAATCCTAGATCAAATTTGATCGAGATAGCATCAACATTGACATTTTACTCCTTCAAATTTGGCTAGATATCTAGCATATTGGTTGGCACTTCAGCTAAATGCAAGGAGACTGTTTGTAATGAAATTGCCCTCATTTGGCGCTTTCCATGACAGATTTCGGATATCTGGAATAGTGGAAGTGGATAGGTGATTTTAAGCAGACCAAATTTAATGAAATTGGCCTCATTTTGTTGGTAATAGTGGGAAATGCACGGATATCCTCTTAAGTTATACACAGAAGTTAACCTAGTAATTAGTGGAAAGAAAAGCACTGAGTATGTCCTAAATGGGTCAATTTTGTCGCATATAATTGCCTGGCATTTAGAAGCCAGCTTTAAGGTGTTAATAAAGCTTCTTAAATTGACCTTTCGCTATGATACGAAGGTGTTTTGAGATTTCAAAGATGACCCTAAACGAAGCCCTGGTCAGCTAATTAGATGAAGCCACATGGCAACTGCTACTATACAGTCATCTCCAAAGAATTGTTATTTGATTAGAGATAAACCATGCCATACATTTGTAGATATGTAGGGCTGTGTTTGTTGTCATAAATTCAATCAATCTGCCCACTGACAGGCCTTTGTTTATCAATTAAAGATGCTACTGCTAGATAAGTAGGAGTAATCTGAATGCAGAAGGCAAATGAACTTTTAAGGACCTTTGTACTGGAATGCTGAGTGTAAACATAGAGATGTTATAGTCAATTTTGTATATCATTGTGTGGTATTCAATCATATGGTTATATGACTCACAACAGTCTTTATATACATTTTGAGAGACGTTTTTTAGAGGCATTGAGAGTCGAACTTGTAGAGTTTTCATGTGTAGTATCTTTGAGCATAATATTAACTCTTATCTCTCCCTCGACCAAGATTCCAAAAGGTTACCAGCATTCAATGCTCACTTGTGACGAATCTTCTCACAGGACATTCCTATATAAAAATGGCTATTTTGCCTCATGGGACTGCGGGATTCGAACCCAGGACCTCTCATATCATCCCAATCCACAGTCAAGCAATGGTAATCAGGCCACGGGGTGGGCGCTACCTGGCAGCGATTCAGTGCATATATATCCTCTCTATGATGTTATCGAACTAATTTTTTTTTAAATTTTATGAGTTAGTACTTTTTAGGATCTGTTAGGGTTACCATGATGATTTCAAATACAAATACAAATGAAGTGAAATTATTAGCAATCATTATCATAAAACTTTCACAGTACAAAATAAATCTTTTTTATATTGGTA
>JXSR01S011817.1:38536-59705 GCA_000969725.1 Ophiothrix spiculata | reverse complement strand
AAATATGGGCTCAATCTATCCAATATTGTATCAAAATTGATCACAGTTTCCATATGGACATCATCAGATTTTCATGGAACTTGTACCCAATATTGATTTTTTTTAATCCAACGACAACTTTGAATATTTATGTTTGGTTGTTTTTGCATGACTCGCTGAATCTATCATAATTACTAGGCCATGTTTTCATCTCATTAAGCCTCTGTTACTTGTCTGTACTAAAATGTTTCATTGAAACGATGAGGAGAATGAAAGCTTTTAAATCACAGCATTACCATCAAGGAAATAGTTAAAATGTTCCCTGCTATGCGTAAGACACAAAGTATTCAGTATAATGCTTTGCTTTGTTTTGGATGCACATCCACTCAAAATGAAAAATGCCTTGTTTTAGCAAGGGAATATTTTCTGGTTTCTGTGAAATCAATCAATTTTCAATTCCCCATAAGGATGGATGTCCCTGCACTAGATCTACAGGTTGTCTGTTTCCACTGAAAAGTTTGACCAGCCAGCGTGTAAATATTCAATTTCAAACATCCCATAAGGATGACTGTTCTCTTAGATACACAGGTTTTCTATTGATTTCACCGAATTGCTTTGACCAGTGTATATTCAATTTAGTGTTGCTCACCATGTGTAAAGATACACATCCAGTCAGAATGGCTCATTCCCGGGAAAAAATAATTTTCTTGTTCGTGTCAGACCGGTAAATTTCCCACAATGGTAGTTATTCCCTTGACTGGGATACGCAGGTCTCTCTATTGATTTCACTATATTGTCCTGACCAATGTGTTTGAATTCTGTGCTGCTCTAAAGTGACGAAAATAAAATCCAATTCAGTTGAGTTACTTTAATATCTGAACTGAAATGAAATTATGGTAGTCCAGTAAACAATCTTGAGAGGATAAAATTTAAGCATTTAAAAGTAAGATATTTAATTTGCTTAATCACAATAAATAGACAAATATCATTTCATTTGAATCATAAAATATGAATAAATATTCTGGTACTTGTTCACTTTGTTGCTACTTGTATTATCATATTAGGTCATTGAACTTGACAATAGAAATAGGTGTCGTGATGAAGTAATTTTTGATGATTACAGAGCGTCATCTGAGATCAATAACTCCAAATTCAGTGACTCAATTTGATCATTTATGGTCTATCAAAATTTTAGTATCTACAGATGAGAGAGGGACACTGGCGAGGTTATTATGATATAATTTATACATCCCCCAATATAAAAAGCTTATTCAAAATTTAGATGAAATTCATTTAATAAAGTCATTAGCAGTAGCAGTCGGTGTAGTCAAGTTGTTAAATTGTCGGGTGCATGCTCAGCGTATGGAGCCAGAGTACTTGTTAAATTTTCATTTGAATTCAAGTCATTTATAGGATCTCAGGTGGCTGGATGCCTTGAGGGTATGGTTGATGAATTCAGCTTCCTCGTTTATCAAATTAAAGTCTTTGTTTCATCAGGAAGGAGCCTCTTTGGTTTTAAATATTTATGTTTTTTCTTGTAATTCATCCATCAGATACGATGTAGCCATCTTGTTTACACAGCAGACTTTGAATGGAGTGGATTCTTTTCAATGCTTATAAAGTCAAAATTTATATTGTCTGGATATTGTACAAATATTTTGACTGTCCATCAAGAATGAGCCTTAAATGCGTATGTTTCTTGTTTATTTTTTAAAAATATTTGAAAGACCATGTTCTTAGGATTAAAATAACATCTCAAAAGTTTATTTTTAGATATGAAAATCAGAATAAACAGTAACTGACAACCTTTTGCACATCTGATAATTCAAAATGAAATAAAACAAAATGTTAACTGAATGTGAAAATTGATGAAAGGAAAATAATAATCATCAGGCATTAAAATGTATTCATAAATAATACTAGTAAGTAGTATAAAATGTATCTCATGGTTAGAAATAAACAATTAAAGTGCATCTCAATGAGTATGTGCATTTCTCAGCAGGCTATGTAATTGCAACACTGATTTTGCAATTAGAGGCAGAATAAAAATTTATTGGACAATGTTAACAAAAATCCAGAGTAGGGGTTACATTCGCAAACAATGGGGCCCTGCAATCTGGATTTTTGTTTACACTGTCCAATAAATTATTTAGGGTTGGGAGTAAATGGTTGGAGAGACAGGTGAATTATACCAAAAGGAATCCTGGTGAAAACATTGCATCAACAAAGAATTAAGCTTTTACATATCCTCTTATTTCCTTTTTATTTAGTTTTCAACTTGTCACAAAAATGTGAAAAATCTCTCAAAATTTCACTGTCTTGTATCAGTGGTTCTTGAAATGGTTCTTCAGGTGACAGCAAGAACCATTTCAAGAACCACTGACCCAAGATGGGAGACTTTACAGTGTGCAATTCAAATAAATGACAAAAGGCGGCTATTGCAGATACGACTTTTTTGCGCTCACATGACGAAATGTATCTTATGGTTAGAAATAAACAATTGCATCTCAATGGTTATGTACATTTCTAAGCAGGCTATGTAATTGCAATGCTGATTTTGCAATAAGTTGGTTGGGAGTAAATGGTTGCAGAGACAGGTGAATTACATCAAAAGGAATCCTGGTGAAAATGTTGCATCAACAAAGAATTTTGCTTTTACACATCCTCATATATCCTTTACTTCAATTGGCTTTCTATAATTTGTATTGACCAAATAAGTGTACAAGTAGCTGCTTTTTGTCACATTTCCTGATTTTATTCAAATGTTAGTATACTTCATGAATAAAATATGGCACTTTTTATAGTTAATTCATTTCATCAAATGTTTAATGATATTCAATAGCTGAGTTAATAAATATTTAACAAAATTAAATTATTGATTGTGAACAATAAAGTGTGTTTAATTTGTCCATTTCAAATCTGATTATTATTTTGTGTCAAACTTTCATAATGATAATGTTTTTGTGACGCCTTTGAAACTTTGTTTGTTTGATTGAAAACTGACTTAAATGAAATTGAGCAAGTTTTACATCAAATCACATATTCCCAAACCAAGTTATAGAAACTTTTATCAGATTAAGCCATAGGTTACCATTATCACGCTTCAAATGCAACATTTCCATAATTAGTTTACACATTTCTCATCTTACATCTATTCTCACTTGACATATTAATGTATTCTTTGATGTATAATCCATTTCTCTCCAAGGAATATGACATGGTGTGATTTCTGAAATAATTGATCTTGCAAATCTTAGCAAATTTCCCTGCTGTCTTGTTGCTGTGGTAACTCGTATATAGCATTTCCAACCCACAATTTCCATACTGAATAGTGTAGCATTACTTTAACCCCTTGGTATATTGGTATATGAGAAGAACTCAAGATTCTAACAACATCAATACTTCAAGCTTTGATGCTAATTTGCTGCACGTTTCAAAATTAAATTTTAGAAAGCTCGTGCCAAGGATTTGCAAAATTAGAATACAAAGAATTGGCGTTCTGTTAAAAAATAAATATGATATTACACATGTTGAATAAAAATGGTGAGATGGCATACAATCCTTGGAGAGGCAACTTGTAAAGTTAGTCTTTGGCAAACTTATCAAGTTTGAGGCCTATTTTTCTTTAGAAACCTTTCGAGACATGTTCAAAGTGTTCCACAATCAAGAGTAAATAAGCATTAATCTTCAAGTAAATGCATTGACTATAACAAGTCTTGACTAATGACAGATAAAATAGGGTTTAATGTGTGGGCCAGAAGGATAAAGGATAGTGAATGTAAAGAGCGATACATATGGGAGGATGTAAATGTGATGTGGCATCTTCATCATCTGAGATACTTAAGCCGGCAGGTTTTTGACCGCTGGATGCATTTTTCTCTTACCGTTTCACCTGTGTCAACTTTATTGTCTTTATTGATAAGATGCATGCTTTCAATCTTTCAGTTTTGGTTATCATTGTTGCTGCATCGTGTAAACATGTTTAGTTGCATTCATAATAGCAAGAATGTTTAGGTTTTTGTTGGTTGGAAACTAAGCTCAACATGGATGTCACTAAAATACCTTTGATATATAAACATTGTTGATATTTCTTGAAATCTTTTTCAGCTCATAGTTTTAAAATAATATATTTGGAGATGAGAGGAAAATCAAGATAAGATAGATACAATAGATGAAAAGTAATCTAATTCAAAGTACATGTTGCATATACCAAGATGGCCGTCTTCTCTGAATTTTCATTGTAAACATCCTATGACAGGAAAGCATAAACCATTATCTGTTTTGTTAATTCTTTATTAAGTTTGTTAAAGTTTGCACTATGCAGAGAGAAGAAGCATGATGCATAATAGTGTAGGTTTCATGATCGGGTATAAGTGGGGAATCCCTACAGCATCTCCTAAGGCTTTTGGGAAGCACTGCTTGATGATAAAGTTTTTGATTTTTGGTGTCTTTCGTGAAACCAAATTTGCAACTGATATTTTGAATACTGGTTTAAAATTCATGAAGTGTATAATCAATTTGCTTTTTTGTTTTCTTGTCACGTTTTGATACATTTTACACAAAGAAACAATGTCCAAAATAAGATCAAGGCAGTTTTGACATATTAAGAGCATCTTGTAAAGAAATAAAATGGTAAAGAGTGGCTGTTATTTAACTATATACAAAATCAAGTGCCTTTCAGTAGTCAGTCTTTCCCTTATTCAGAAGACAAAATAAATTTAGTAATGCATTGCAAATGTGACTTTATAGAATCAGAGTTCAGCAAAGAAATTTGCTGATGAGATGGAAGTTGATTTAAAATTGAATGAAATCTGTATTGAAGCAGAAGTAAACTCTAGCTTTGTGCCGTCAAACCTTCCAGGCTGTTTGGCTTGTCATTAACGTTGTAATTGAACATCTAAATGAAAATTCTTTTGTATATATGGGAAATATAGACAGGGCAATTGCTTTTAATAGTGTGATACGATAGCAATTAATTGATCATCTAAGTGCCAATATTTTGTGAAATTAACATCATTTCAAGGAATTGTCATGAAGAATCTGTAGCGGTGCAATTTGTATTCCCTGAACATTTTTAAACAAGTAGAGAACATAAAACAATCCAGCTTAAAATCTATTTTTTGGGTAGTAATATGGATTAGTCCTTCAGTTCTGCAAGAGTATTTTGGTAATAAACAAGGTTACAGTTAGATGCAAGTTTAGGGCGTATATTGTTACGGTTAAAGATGTAAAATAAATGCACTGAAATTTGGAATAATTCACACAAACATTTAATACAAGTAATTTCTTTTAGCACAGTTAAAACTCTTGGAAATATCTTAATTTTACCTTATATAAAAAAACTTAAAGTTTTGAGATACTGCTGCGAAATCCGTGCTATCCTAGGATATTCACAATTTATAAGATTATTAATCCGAGGCACAAAGTTTTTGTATAATCACAAGTCCCGTAATCCACTTGGCAAAAATAATTCCAAAACGTTCCTGATGAACCCCAATGACGATTTATATTACAGCGATCACAAAGAAGCTCTGCTTGACTTAGAAGCTAGATCCAACGCACATAATCCACTTGGACATTAAATAATAAAATAACAGGTTGTCTTGAATTCTCCATTCGTTGTTCTCCAAATTAATTCTCCAATATGAACTCCACAGTGATCTTCAATATCTCTTTAACTCGAAAGGCAATCTTGTCTCCATTTATCAGTATAACTCCAATTTGACAAAATCAATCCACACACCACAGCGTCGACTTCACTTCTGCCCAAAATATCACAAGGCCCAAGCCACAGTCTTATTCAGAAAAATTCCCACATTATGTCATTCTCATATTGAGCATAGCATGGCATTTATATGTGGGGAATTTCCTGCGCACAATTATATTATATCAAGTAAACACATATATTTCCATGTTGGGAAATTCCCATGATAGGTTCATGCAATCAATTGCCTATTATTGAATTTGAAATTACACTACATTGCAAAATATCATTCCCTCAGAAAAAATCCCCTTTCTGTGGCAATCAAAGATTTCAATAATTAAGTTTCTTTTAATTAAATTTATAAGTAAATTAATCAACAAAAACAAATAATTAGGTTTCACATAACACTAGACTTGTGTAAGAAATAAAAAATCTATTCCATAAATGAATAAAAAAATATTCCATAATGCCTCCTTCATCTATGAAAATGTTCCAAAGTAGCAAGTTGGCACTTTGAAATTATTGTGCACTTGCAATCCTGGTTGACTCAAGTTGAAACTAAAGATTAAGTCATAAGATTTGAGGCAGCATAAATTGGGAATGAAACTCTATCCCAAAGATATTAGAATCAAATCTTCAATATCTTGAAAAAAGGTTTTACATAGGAGCCATCCTCAAATATTTACAGTTACTTAAATGTTAAACAGTGAATCACCAAAAGCTTCTAGTCGCTAGTGTAAATTGATCACATAAGATACAAGAAGCCTCTTTAGAAAATTAGCAACAAAATTTAGAAATACTGGAAATTCCTGTCCAAACCTGTTGCATAATATTTCATACATTCCTAATCCCATGTACACCAATCCAATTGCCATTTATCAGTCCAGTCCAACTGCCCATTTAGGAAAGGTTGCCTGATACGGCAGCACCTTTCCCAATATGGCAAGCATGAATACCAACAATGCACTGTACCATTAAAAATGTTTAATTTTATAACTTGAAATATCCTTTGATATAAGAGTTTATTTACTATTTTTCTCAACAAATCTCAACTTAAAAAGGGTTTCAACATTTTACAATTAAAAACTATTTGTTTACTTTTTTTAAATTTGAATTAGGAAAACCGTTAAAAACGGTTATATCATTTTAAATACTTTGCTCCTGGTCAATATGTTTTTCGCTTGGTGAAAACCCTCCAAATATGACCCTCTTGCTGTGTACCAAAAATCATCGCCAACCAAAGTGTCGTTTGGTTCACAGCTAAGATTTTTTAAAATACAATAGGCTTCGCAATGCATTATGGGTATTATGCTTGCCAGATTGGGAAAGGTGCTGCTGTATCAGGCAACCTTTCCTAAATGGGCAGTTGGACCGGACTGTTTATGTCAATTGTTATGATTGGTAACGTTACTAGAGCTCCATATTGATGGAGTCGATAATTAGCTTATGGATCGGCTGACGGGTTCTAGGTGTCTAGTATCGGATTTCCTTAGCAGGCAATTTCTAATCCTGTGCCAACGGCTGCAAACATATTGGCCAATGAAGTAAAGGGATTGAATTTCACTTGTGTACTGTGAAGAATCTCTTTAATAACATTACGATTATATTGCAGTTTGTTAGTGTCTTACTTCAATAACAACATACTAAGACTGTTAATTCTCAAGTTCAGAAAATGCTACAAACCCTTATTTCTTCATTTTAAGAGAAAGAGCAATGTCATAATTCCAAATTATTTGATTATGTCTTTTTTTGCTGTCTGTAGCACAAGCTGCTTTAATAAAAAACCAAGGAACAGACTTCAACTTCAAGCAATGTACGATTTGATTCACAATAGATTTGAGTTAAAACAGTTTAAACTGAAAAATAATGACTAAAGGGCATCCATATGCATATTTATCTTTAAAACTTGTTTTGTAATAAACAAATTACATTTATGATTGAATCCTATAATAAATATTGCTGTTAAATTTAAGGCAAAAATGATTATGAAGAGATAGGTCTGCACTCAGAGTACTTCTCCTTCTACACATTTTAAAATCTCTAAAGATACATAGAATTATTATGTAAGAACTTTCCATCTTTATGATTATTGTTAAATCTAAAGATTATTAAAAACAATTCTCTTCTGAAACACATTGGCACAAAACTATAATATTTTTCATCTATATTTGTTATTGTGAGATCAATTTGCTTTACGCGCATTATTTATTGTTCATTATTGTTTAAAAGCTCTCATGTTATGCTTGTGGTTATGCATGTAACATTTAAAGTTATTAATACACGAAGATAACAATAATCAGATGGATAATGAATCACATCACACAAATATAATCATATGAAAACAATACATTTATAACTCTCACATAAAATCAAAACAGATCAGCAAACAAATGCATCACATTCTGATTTCAGAAATGCTCATTACTAGCACTGAATGACTTTATGCAATTTTCACAGTAAGTGCCACTGTGTCACAATGAAACACGAGGTATGACATTGAAACATAATGAATATTTTTCATCTTTATCATTTTCATATGCATATGCATATGTAACATTGGGTCTAAAGTAAGAACAATATATCAAAACAAATTACCAAACTATATATAATTCTATTCTGAATTCAGAAAAACTAATAACAAGTGCTAAATGTTTTAATGTAATATTCACTGGAAGTACCATTGTGTCATCTTGAAACACGAGGCATGACATTCAAATGTAATTCGGACATGAATCAATCAGATCTGCATTTGGTTGCAAACCAAGAGAATCATAAATCAGAAGAACACCACATTTTATGACACAGACAATACGTGGTGTTCTACATTCCACTCTCAATCTATGTGTGTCTGTGTGTAAATGTTACAATGTAATAACCCAGATATGTTATGGTAGGTGGGGTTTGGTGGGTGAAAATGGATGTGGAGGTTAGATATTGTAGAAGCGCCTAGCTACAGAGCTGCACTACAGCTCTGTAGCCACGGCGCGTATGTTCAAGGGTATTAGAAAAAAAATATCAAATATGATCCATTCATACCAACATAGTAAGCTTACAATCCACAAACAAATTAAATTAAAAAAAAACATCAGGAGTCAGAGGAGGTTTTCAAGACCCCGCCAGAATCCTTTAATTTCGAGTAAAAACCTACTGAAATTGTCAGCAGTGTTGAAAAGTTCCCATAGACTTTGTACAGTATTTCTCTTTATTGCAGTCAGCTTACCGATTCATTAAGAACTTGGTATTATTATCGTGATTATGTACAATTTCACTGTTTATTCACCTCACAACTGGACACACAACTCACCAAACTACAACTCGCTGTTTAGCCATTTGACCATCACCAATTCAAGCAAGGCAGGTTGGATTCTGATTTTTATGACATAGGTCATCTGGGTCATTGGTAGTCTTGTTCTTACACAAGTTTGCTTGCATTGTTTCAGTCTGAACCGATATGATACTATAATAAATCATTGGTGCTACTGTGACGTCATAGATTCATAATTTTATCTGAAATTTCAAAAAAACGATAGTGCAATTTTGATTCTCAAAACAACAACATAAATTGATAATTATACAACATATCTACATATATACGTGGTTGTATCGCCGGGCGATCTTTTTTGGCCAAGATATTAGGGGTTAAATCCATACCCAACGCTACACAATACAAGGTTTTATATTATATCAAGTAAACACATATATTTCCATGTTGGGAAATTCCCATGATAGGTTCATGCAAGATTTTAACTGGTGATCCAAGATAGAAATTAGTGGTGCTGCGCACATTGACCTACGGTGGGATCATAGCGTCTAGAACAGGCATTCTCAATTAAATTTTGAGATGTGCCAATTTGCAATAAATAAAAATGAGAAGTGCCACATTCCAATAGCAGCGTAGCGAGCGAAGCGAGTGGAGCGTCTATCATGTGGGTTCCTGGGGCCCGCCCTTAGGGCCCCTGGTGGGGTCCAGGGGCAAAGCCCCTGGCAGGGGTCCAGGGGGTGGAGCCCCCGGAAGCTCCTGGGTTTTAGCCTTTTATGAGTGGAAAAGAATGGTTTTCTGAGCATGTTTCTGACTGCATCGATTTTTTGTGGAAAACATTGCGGTATGTGGTATGTTCCATGCAAAATCTGGATGTCGTAACGATGCAGGTATATAGGCCTATGATAATTATGGCGGTCAGTTATTTGGATATTTAAGATCAATGAGAGTTCATCTTGTTTTTATGTTTGGCCAATTTTATTAACAAATAATTTATTCATTTTTATTTTTATTTTTATTTATTTATTTATTTTTTTTTTTTGATTTTTTTTTTGAATTTTTTTTATGGGTTCCGCGCGCGCGCCACTTGGGAACGTACGGCGCGCCACAAGTGGCGCGCGCGCCGCTATTTGCGGATGCCTGGTCTAGAATCAGTACCCCCAATATTTTGGTCTAAATTTTTACACCAGATATTTGTTAATATTTTATTTCGATACATACATAATGCAAATTAATAAACATTAAACCTCTTGATACACTTTATTTCAAAAGGATAATAATAACATTATCTATATATTTCAATTTATGATATATTTAACCCAGTACATTTGTGACCACTTAATGGACCCGAATTTCCTGGATAAACCAGCCAAGTTGAATCTAGATGTAGTTTTTAATGTTTTCTGGACAATTTTGGCTATATATGAATGATTTTTTGGAGGTCATCAATAAAATTCAGAAGTCGATCATTATTTTGTTTTAGATTTGTAAACCACTAATATCACAATATGCTAAAATCACACAAACCCAATTCATTAAAAGTCAATTCAATCACAGCCAGTATTCTCTCTCCTACACTTCATCAAAAATTCAAATTTTCCCATAATAAGCAACTTGGTGTTGATTAGAAATGCATTTCTATATTGCATAAATCATTGAGTGAGAGTACTTCATGAAATTGATTGCGAATATTTATTTGATTCCGAGTGGGGATAATATACAGTGAGACAGTAAGTCTTTGATTGAATTGTGAAATAAATCAATGTTTTGTATGAATATCTTGATTGCGAGTTTTATTTAGTCGGCGTTCGTTGTATTTTCTTAGTGAATATTTATGACAATCGCTAATTAGAAAAGCAATCCGTTTTGAAAAGTTCCTATATCAACTTGACTGATTTCAATAGTTAAGAGCTTGATAATTGAAATAGCTGCCTGACATGACAAGCAGAGCTTCAAGATTCTGTTTTTGCCTTTTTGTACTTTTTATTATTTTTTATTCACATCATTAATTACTTTGTTGTTGCCTTTTTCATTTAACTGGACTTTGGTTGTATTTTAATAAATTGTGTAATAGATATTAGCAGTATTGTATAAATCATCAGAACTCGAGAGCGAATATTTACTATAGTAACTAGCCATCATTAAGATCTAATGAATTGAAATTTAAAGTTGAATTTGATCCAAGTGATCAATATTCTTGCAAATTTAATATCACTGAAGATAGCATGCACGGCTGTTAGGTACCATCGAAATAATGTTCATAAGTAACAAAATGCACATTATTAGTGCTGTTTATATAAACCAACTTCCAAGGGTTTAAGAATCTATGGGCCTTAATTTTGATATTGTGGATGAATGAATTGGACATATTTGACGGTGCATGCACTTTAAGGCTTGTGAAGTAAGGATGCAATATAGCTACATCCAGCCATATGGCTTTTGAATCGGCCATTCTTACTGACCAAGTCTTCCATTGTAAATAGTAGTGATAGTAGTGTACTTTCTGGTCGCCACAGGCCAGCATTTCACAATAGATAGTGCATTGTTGGTAACAATACCGTATTAAATGGCGTGTAGGTGAATGTATGAGCTATTATGTTGTCTTACGCACATTCAAAATGGTAGATTTTTGAATCGGCCATTCTTACGGACCAAGTCTTCCAATATAAATAGTAATGGTAGCAAAGTACTTTCTGGTCGCCACAGGCCAGCATTCCTCAATAGATAGTGCATTATTGGTAACAATACCGTATTAAATGACGTGCAAGTGAATATATGAGCTATTATGTTGTGTTACGCACGTTCCAAATGGTAGATTTTGATTGATCATCATTTACATTCCAATTGGTGTTAGTTTCCTCTCTCAGTATTATTGGCATGGAAGTTTTGATTATACCAACTCATATCAGAATTAAAAGCACATTTAGTTGCTTTATTTTGAAATGAAATTACGATATTCAGGTTTAAAACCATAATCCTACTGTAATCTGTTCTTGCTGAGCACACATAGAAGCTTTAAAGTCCTGATCAAGTTTTGTTAATGAATTAACTTTATCCTGTTCCTGTGCTTTATTTCAGATTCAGATTTAGTAACCAAATGATGACCCCCCCCCCCCCCCACTCAGATGAGACACCCAATGTAGAATTATTCCAAAGTTTAAGTTTAGTTCATAATTTAAATTATATATATCCTGCTCTCTCATTAGGTTAAGCACTTTTTCATCAGATGGTTTTTAATCTTTTTTGAATTATCTATAATACTTATGCTAAAAGAAATGACTTAAATACTAAGATTTCTCTCAGTTTAGGTTTGCTTTAATATTTGCCCACGATTGCAAGCCAATATTCTAGCTCAATCTAACTTTGTGTGATAAGCTCACGTGGTGTCAGCTCAAGAACCTTCACTGTCCTATAATAATCAATTCCATATGCACAGTCACAAAAACCTAACGGTGGTTTCGATCAAAAGGTGTGAAATTTAGGCCGTTGACTTGCTATGCCCACGGGAAAGAAGATCGTAACGTAAGTTAACACATAGCATAATCTCTTGTAAGCACACACTAGTGAATTGTTAAGAACACACATACACAGCTTAGCTTACTGAGATGTTTTTCAACATCTTGTAGGGAATAGTATAAAAAATTGTTTTTGTAAGCTTTAGACAAATTTTAATTTAAGTAACACTTTTTAGTATAAGTGTGACTGTGGAGTCAAAAGTCAGGTCTTGACAATAACAAGTGAAAATGATCTTAGCTTAGATGTTTACCAACATCTTGTGGGGAATAGTATAAAATATGTGTGAGCTTAAAGACAAAACTTTTTACGTGTAAGTAACACTTTCCTGGGCAAATGTGTCTATGATGTTAAAAGTCATGTCTAGGCAGTAACAATTGAAAGATATCTTTTTTATGCATATTTAAGAAATTAAGATGAGACCTTTGAAAATCATACATATTTCATGTTACTAAACCAATCTCACCAAACGGTTATTGTTTTAGGTAATGAATAAACACTTTTGTGTGAATTTCCAAACCAGATATTGAACTCAACCTTTAAGTGTTATCTAAACAAGTTAGAGAAAATAGGCATTTATGGCTACAGGTTAACAATCAGTCACAGAGTGAGAAATCATTTGAATTAATGATGGACTTTTGTTTTATCAAGAGTTGTGGATAGCCGACAATTTTTTTTTTAATTGTCATTTGGTACATATGCCTTATCTATTTCTTGATGTTTCATATTTCTTTCATACAGTTTGTTTCAATTTCAATGCAGTTGATCAGATTTCAACCATACTTGGTTGTGATGTTGGCCTGGCTAATTGTCATCCAGCTAGTATTTTTGGTTGGTTTCCTGCTTCCATATCTGGTTCCTGTTCCTAGCATTTTTTGGCTCCAACTTGACTAGAGATATGGTGATTCAAGCAAACTTTGCAGGAATGCTAATATTGTGCTATCTACAGCAGACACCAATTAAATATTGTCAATACTCAACATCAAAACAAGGCCATAGAAACATAAACATAAATACTTCATTGATTTACACTGAGACACAACACTTTAAATAAAACTTACACTCTTTAGAGGACAAGTTCTCTTTTTACAGTAAACAACATCAAGCTAACATCTGAACTAGACAATTCAACTTTAGAACAAGAACATACCAAAATAGACAGAAATACACGGCATATGATAAATCTCTTAGAATAATAACAATGTATCTTTCTACTATTGAAGGCAACATACTACAGTATAAAGAAGACAGCATACATTCAACTTCAAAACAAGACCACAGTAAATACAAACAGAACAGAAACACTTTATGGATGCACACATACTGTGTATAATTTGCATTGTAAAGTAAATCTTACAGTCTCTTCACTACATAGAAGACAACATACATTCAACTTCAAAACAAAACCATTGCAAGCTTAACAGAAACACTTCATGGATGCACACATACTGTGTATAATCTGCATTGTAAAGTAAATCTTAGTCTCTTAGAATGATAACATGATACTTTCTACTATGGTATACAGAAGACAGAATACATTCAACTTCAAAACAAGACCACAGTAATATAAACAGGAGCACTTCATGGATGCACACATACCGTGTATAATACGCATTGTAAAGTAAATCTTACAGCCTCTTTACTACATTGAAGAAAACATACATTCAACTTCAAAACAAGACCATCATAAGATTAGCAGAAACACTTCATGAATGCATACATATTGTGTACAATTTGCATTGTAAAGTAAATCTTATAGTCTCTTCACTACATTGACATATATTAAGTGTGACAGACACTACATCATCCATGGCCATTAAACACCATGGGCATAAAATGTGAAATAGAATGGATTACTGAGGAAAATGTGTCTACATTTTCATATATTACTGATGCAGTAAATATAACAATATAAAGTCATGAAAAAGTGAGTAGAAGTGTTAGTGTACAGGTATGGTGAATGAAATGTAGTATATAAAAATCACACTGGTACAAGTTTTTCCCAAAATATAAATTTTGTGGAGTTAAGAGTAAACAAAGTATGTGATTGATGAGAAACTATATATATTACTAAGTTTTTGATTGTAAGTTCAAGAAATTTGAAATCATTTGAAGGTAAAGTTGTTGACCTGGAATGAAATATAGATATCATTTTTGATATGTTTGCTACAACCATATGTAACTTCTGTAAATACTTTCATATGTTATAATGATTCAATGCCTTCATGTACCAACATCAGATATATGCTTAACTGGAATGGAACCTGAACATAATTTTCCCCGGTTTCTACTCTTGCATAGAACTTTGTGTTCTATTTTTAAAGTATAAAATCATATTAATAAACTACAAGTGTTAAAATCATTATTTTTAAAAATTGCAAGTTTGATTTTGAATCAGGACAAAAAAAAAATGCTTTCTTTTTCCTAGATTTAACTGTGTACTCAAAAGCTAAAAATGTGCTCACCTTGAGAGCTTTCGAAACATAGTACTGTTTCCTGGTCACTCTAATGTAATTGTGATGGTGTGACGAGTTATGGGTGAGAGACCGACGAGTGACGTAAGGCACTTTGACGCGTCTCTGATGCTTTTCTTTTGTTTTATCATTTATTGATAAAATGAGAACTACAACAATTCTTTAAATAAAAGTTAAATAAGGTTTGATGCAAAATTAATATCTGGAAAAAATCTTTGTTCAAATTTACATAATAGATAGTGTTTGCTATTTAAAAAGGTTAATAAATAATGTTGAAGCACCTGAGAGGCTAAAGCATTGTCTAATGGGAGTACCTGCCATGAATCAGTGTCTAGTCCTATCAGTTTCTCTCTATTGACCAAGGAAATACAGGACACCCTAATTCCTTGTCGAAATCCAAAATTGATTTGTCTAGCTTTACAGGCTTGTCAGTTACAGATCGGTTACTGTCATGTTGGCTAATAGCGTACACGACTTTGTAATTCATGATTAAAGCTCAAAATCTTAGTGTGTTGAAGAATTTTCTTCCTTAATAAGTGTTGATGTGTTGCTATAAAGGCTAGTAGAATCTTGATACTTGTATGTATGAAGCAATTTATCTTTTTTATTTCTGTCCCATTTAAATCAACGATGTCCCATTTTTCTCAAGAATCCAAAAGTATTCTAATTGGCTAAAACTCTAAATTTTGATGGAGGTGACCTTGAAGATGACAATTACTACCAGATAATATTTGTGTTCATTATAGCAGCGTAACTTTTAAATTAGGACAATGGAAAACTAGAAACACATATTTTGCATGCAATATGAATGTTCTCTTGCAAAAAGTGAAACAAGTCGGTGACTAATTATTGCAGTGAATTATGCTATTGGCAATTGAGAATAGATGTGTACTATATATGGAATTTTAACAGTTTCTTTTCAGACGATTTTCAGCAACAAAAGTAGTATAACGATAACTCTGTGTTTTCTTTCCTCTTTTTCATGTGCTGTTTCTTCTGCGGCTTGTTTGTTACATATACATCAGGTAAGAGAAATTTATTAAAATCAGGGACGCATGCTCAGTAACTAGTTTTAAAAAAACTGTTAAAATCCTATTATTATGCTTATTAATTGTGCTTTGTTCTCAATGCTTAGGCACGCCTTGATCTGTTTGTAAAGGCGCTACAAAAATCATAACAGTACATCAAGCACTTCAAAGAATTTGCTGATTTTGTTGGTGCAGAAGCAGAATTTACTAAGGTTGCTGGAAATCATAAACTGAAAATAATCCATATCCAAGTTTATTGTGAAAGTGAAAATCCTTATAAATTTTGTTAAAAGGGGGAGATTAAATCTAAGGAGGTCTACAGGGAAATTCTATTGATTGTATGGTGAATCTCTGTTGCCTTGTGGGCAGTGACTTAGTGACTGAGTTCCCAGATACAGAATGATTAAGTAGGGGTCATTCAGGTACAATGTGTCAGCAATCTTGCCATTACATCCTTCATCTTTGTGCAATCTTGTGACATCCGCACCACCTTAATATTGTCAGAAATCAATAGACGGCATACTGTTGCTCATTCAATGTTCAAAAATGAGAGCATAAGAAGGGGATGATGGGTCTTTCTAATGTCATGTTTTTGAGCTTTCATGGGCCATTCATTTTCTCGTTCATTTTATGTTGTACAATCGGACATTGATACAAGAGGTCCATTTATGGTGATATAAAAAGTCTCTTTGCATGATTTTGCCGTTGTTTTGATGTATTAGCGTAAACATGGATCAAATTACTACAATGCATTCTAAAAGCATCGTCTGAGCTGTCAACTGCAGGTTTTAGCTTGCATGTTAATACATAAATGAATGGTATTATAACTGTATGTCATCAAAAATACAGGAATTGTTGTGAATAGTGTTTACACCTGAGAAAGCATGTAACATGATGGGTAAAGAGGAAGGCTCATATATTGGGGTTTGTTTTGAAAGATATGGATCACTTTAGTGTGTGGGGGTGTGTGTGTCTGGGATGAACCTGGCAGAGAATCAGGTGGAGGATGTCAGTGGTTAATATTATTATTCACAACAAAATTGATCACAGTTTCCATTTGGACATCATCAGATTTTCATGGAACTTGTACCCAATATTGATTTGTAATTACAATGACGACTTTGAATACTTATGTTTGGTCATTTTTACATGTCTCCCTGAATCACAATTACTTGGCCATGTTTTCATCTCATTAAGCCTCTGTTACTTATCTGTACTAGAATATTTCATTGAAATGAGAATTAACGCTTTTAAATCAGTTGCAGCATTACTATTTTATCAAGAAAACAATTGAAATTTTCCCTGCTACGCTAAAGATACAAAGTATTCAGTATAATGTGTTTCTTTGTTTTTGATGCACATCCACTCAAAATAGAAAATACATTCTTTTAGCAAGGGAGTTTTTTCTGGTTTCTGTGAAACCAATAAATTTTTAATTTCCCATAAGGATGAATGTCCCATGCACTAGATCTACAGGTTGTCTGTTTCCACTGAATAGTTTGACAAGCCAGTGTGTAAATATTCAATTTCAAACATCCCATAAGGATGGCTGTTCCCTTAGATACACAGGTTTTCTATTGATTTCACTGAATAGTTTGACCAGTGTGTATACATTCAATTTAGTGTTGCTCACCATGTGTAAGATACACATCCAGTCAGAATGGAAAATGGCTCATTCCTGGGAGGAAGTATTTTCTGGTTCGTGTCAAACCGGTAAATTTCCCACAAGGGTAGTTATTCCCTTGACTGGGATACACAGGTCTTTCTATTGACTTCACTATATTGCCCTGACCAATGTGTTTGAATTTTATGCTGCTCTAAAGTGACTTGATAGTGAAGGAAAGGAATTCCAATTCAGTTGAATTATTTATCGGAATTGAAATAAAATTGTGGTAGTCCAATAAACAATCTTGAGAGGGTAAAATTTAAGCATTGAAAGATATTTAATTTGCTTTATCACAATAAATAGACAAATATCATTTCATTTGAATCATAAAATATAAATAAATATTCTGGTACTTGTGCACTGTTTTGTTACCACTTGTATCCTTTCCGGTCATTGAACTTGAGAAGAGAAATAGGTGTCGGATAAAGTGATTTTTGATGATTGCAGAATATCGTCTAAGAAGGAGATCAATAACCCCAAGTTCCATGACTCGGCTCAATTTGATCATTTATGGTCTATTAAAATTTAACTATGTACAGATGCGATAGGGCACGATGTTACCATGAATGTAATTTATTCATCAACATTACGAGCAAATTTTACAAAATTTAGATAATTCATTTAACAAAGTCATTAGCAGAAGCAGTCAGTGTTACCAAGTTGTTAAATTGTCGGGTGCATGCTCAGCGTATGGAGCCAGAGAACTTGTTAAATTTTAATTTGAATTCAAGTCATTTAGAGGATCTCAGGTGGCTGGATGCCTTGAGGGTATGGTTGATGAATTCAGCTTCCTCGTTTATAAAATTACAGTCTTTATTTCATCAGGAAGGAGCCTCTTTGGTTTTAAATATTGATGTTTTTTCTTGTAATTCATCCATCAGATGCGATGTAGCCATCTTGTTTACACAGTAGACTTTGAATGGAGTGAATTCTTTACAATGCATATGACGCCAAAATATATATTGTCTGGATATTATACAAATATATGACTGTCCATCAAGAATGAGCCTTAAATGCAGCCTTTTCTTATTTTATTTTTTAAGAATATGTGCAAGACCATGTTCCAAGGATTAAAATGAGATCTCAAAAGGGTATTTTTAGATATGAAAATCAGAATTAAAAGTACCAACTAACTAACTAACCGACAACCTTTTGCATTTATGATATTTCAAAATAAAATCAAACAAAATGTTAAATGAATGTGAAATTTGATTAAAAATTAAATAATCATTATAAAACTTCTCACCCGGGGTGCATTGCGTATTCAGCGATTTTGTGCCCATACTGGGCCCCTGTCTAGGGTGTCTTCAGGCTTCTGCAATTTTGGTGATTTTCTCTTGTAATCTTGTATAACCTTTGATAGCTTTAGGGTTAAGGTTGATGCAGGTGAATTACATCAAAAGGAATTCTGGTGAACAAGTTGCATAAACAAAGAATTTTGCTTTCATATTTCCTTTTCTTCAATTGGCTTTCTATAATTTGTATTTATCAAATAAATGTTCAAGTAGCTGCTTTTTGTCACATTTCCTGTTTTATATCTGAGGGCCTGTGATTTATTTAAATGTTAGTATACTTTATGAATAAAATATGACACTTTTTATAGTTAATTTAATTATTTCATTGAATTTTTAATGATATTCAAAATCAGAGCTTAAATATTTAACAAAATTATATTATTAATTGTGGACAGTAAGGTGTGTTTAAATTTATCCGTTTTATATGTGATTATTATTTCGTGTCAAGCTTGCATAATGATAACGATAATGTTTTTGTGACGTCTTTGAAACATGTTTGCTTTGATTGAAGACTGACTTACATGAAATTGAGCAGGAAAAAGCTTACATAAAAGCAAGTATTCCCAAACCGAGTTATAGAAACTTTATCAGATTAAGCCATGGGTTACCATTATCACGCTTCAAAGGTAACATTTCCGTAATTAGTTTACACATTTCTCATCTTACGTCTATTCTCACTTGACATATTAATGTATTCTTTGATGTATAATCCATTTTTCTCCAAGGAAAATGACACGGTGTGATTTCTGAAATAATTGATCATGCAAATCTTTGCAAATTTCCCTGCTGCCTTGTTGCTGTGGTAACTCGTATATAACATTTCTAGCCCACGTTTTCCATACTGAATAGTGTAGCATTACTCTAACCCTTTGGTATATTGGTTTATAAGAAGAACTCAAGATTCTAATTCTAACAACATCAATACTAATAAGCTTTGATGCTAATTTGCTGCACGTTTAAAAATCAAATTTTAGGAAACTGGTGCCAAGGATCTACATAATTAGAATACAAAGAAGCAGTGTTCTGTTAAACATTAAATATGTTACTACACGTGTTGAATAAAAATGGCGAGATGGCATACAATCCTTGGAGAGGCAACTTGTAAAGTTTTACTTACTGGATTTTTTCAAAGTGTTCCACCATCAAGAGTAAACACGCATTAATCTTCTACCATCAGGTAAATGCATTGACTGTAACAAGTCTTGTCTAATGACAGATAAAAATAGGGCTTAATGTGTGGCCAGAAAGATAAAGGAGAGTGGATGTAAAGAGCGATACAGATGGGAGGATGTAAATGTGATGTGGCATCCTCATCGTCTGAGATACTTAAGCCAGCAGGATTTTGCCGATGGATGCATTTCTTCTCTTACCGTTTCACCTGTGTCAACTTGTAGGCCATTACTAATAAGATGCATGTTTTCCAATCTTTCAGTTTTGGTTATCATTGTTGCTGGATTGTGAAAAAAATTCTGATAGCAAGATACTATATCAAACGCATTTAATAATTTCTTTGTAAAAATTGGACCGAAACTAGCATCAGAAATTCAACATAATGGAAAGGAATTTTTTGATTATCTCAAGCAACCTCAAGAAACATGTATGTATTTCAGACCAATTGTTCCTGATGAAATAATAAAGGTTATAAGCAAATTTAATCAAAACAAAAGTCCTGGGCATGATGATATTGGAAACATGATTAAAAAGCGTGTTGCTCCAGAAATCTCGGTCCCTTTATCAATCATTTTTAACAACTCATTATCAACTGGTGTAGTGCCCAAACAACTTAAAATCGCCAAAGTCATACCAATATTCAAAAAAGATGACCCACACATATTCTCAAACTATAGACCTGTTTCCGTCCTACCATGCTTTTCTAAAATTCTCGAACGACTTGTTTTCAACCGATGCATAGATTATATTGATAAAAATGGTATACTTAACGACAAACAATTCGGATTTAGATCAAACCATTCAACCTACATGGCTATCATTGAGCTTGTTGACAAAGAGACAAATGCTGTAGAAAAAAATGAAAGTACGCTCGGAATTTTCCTTGACTTGTCAAAGGCCTTTGACACAATCAACCATGAGATCTTGCTTTATAAACTAGAATTCTATGGTATACGGGGTATTGGGTTGGAATGGTTCAAAAGCTATATACAAAATAGAAAACAATTTGTAAGATATCAGTCATATGACTCTGAGTACAGAAACATAAAATGTGGAGCCCCACAAGGATCCATATTGGGCC
>JXSR01S011817.1:18282-38236 GCA_000969725.1 Ophiothrix spiculata | reverse complement strand
ACATATATTGCATTCTTTATATTGTTCACTTGTTTTACCTTATATTAATTATGGCATTCTAGCTTGGGGAAATACTTACAAAACATACTTGAGTAAAATTCATAGATTACAAAAGTGGGCATTAAGAACAATATCATTTGAACATTACAGATGCCATGCTAATCCATTGTTCAAAAAACACAACATTTTAAACGTGTATGATACATTCAATTTAGAACTAGGAGTGTTTATGTATAAACATCATGCGGGTTTACTACCATGCGTATTTAATAATTATTTCCGTAAACATAACCAGTATCACAATTATACTACAAGAAATGCTCAAAATTATAGCATTCATAATGCGAGGAAAATGTTTTCTGATCGTTCGATTCGGACATCTGGTCCTGGCTTATGGAACTCTATTGATAAAAAAGTTAAGCAAGCTAAATCTGTCAAAGAATTTAGGAACATATTTAAAACAAATCTTTTAGAAGACTACAGTTAAAATTTGCTAACAATAACGTTTGACCATTTTTGTTGTATTGGGCATGTCTTGTGTTATGAATGTGTGTTTTTGTATCTTTTAGGCCATACTCTTTTATCGTCTGTAACTTAGGCCCTACTTAGGGGATGGCCCTTCGGGCCTTACTGGCCTTTTGCCATCTCCTCAATACCATTCTTTTGTTGTAATTGTGTTTTTACAATACTGTTTGTTTATATGAGTTGTTTTGAATGTGTTTTGGAATGTGTTATTGAAATAAATTTTGAATTGAATTGAATTGAATAAGAATGCTTACACTTGTATTAGTTGGAAACTAAGATCATTATGATACCACTAAATATCTCTTTGATATGTGACATTGCTGAATCTTTTTCAGCTCATACTTAATAAAATATTTGGAAAGGATAGACTATATACCAAAAAGCACCATGTAATTCCATACTGTAAATTGTTTGATAAGACTTTCAACTAACTAATCTGTTGACGTATAACATGTTGCCAATAATTGCCATTATTTTGTTATCAGAATCGTCAGTGCTTAACAAATGTATAGCAAATAAAATTGACTGTTAGGCTGCGATCACATAGAAGTATACGATATACGATTTTCAATATACGCTTCCAGGAAGTTACACATATTTGAAATTGACAGGTAATTATCCCGATCACTATGAATATGAGTGCCTACTCTATTTGTGCATATGTGATCGCAGCCTTTTGGTGTCATTTTGTCATTGTTCAATATTGGGTAGCTGTGATGTTCACACCTTGCAATCCTCTACTATCACTGTAAAGTGGAAGTTCCTTGTTTTGGAACTAGTCCTCGTTTTTTAAAAACGAGGAGAGTACTTGTTTTTCGAAAACGAGGAACAAAACAAGTATCAAAACGAGGCAAAATGAGGTAATTGCCTCGTTTTAGGACTAGTTCCAAAACGAGGAACTTTCACTTTACAGTGTATTCTCGGCCTGATATGCTTTGTAGAGAAGCACCGAATGAAGTTAGCCTTAGCAAACTATATCATGATTGAGGCATTATTTTCTTTAGGTTTGCTAACTTGATGTGTTCAAAGTGGGCTTCTGTACATGTCAAGAGTAAACATGCATTAATCTTCTTCCATCAGGTAAACGCATTGACTATAACAAGTCTTGACTAATGACAGATAAAAATAGGGCTTAATGTGTGGGCCAGAAGGATAAAGGAGAGTGAATGTAAAGAGCGATACAGATGGGAGGATGTAAATGTGATGTGGCATCCTCATCGTCTGAGACACTTAAACCGGCAGGATTTTGCTGATGGATGCATTTCTTCTCTTACCGTTTCACCTGTGTCAACTTGCAAGTCATTATTAATAAGATGAATGTTTTCCCATCTTTCAGTTTTGGTTACAGTTGTTGTTGTATTTTGAAAACCTGCTTTGATGCATTTGTGGTAGCAAGAATATTTGTACTTGTGTTGGTTGGAAACTAAGGCCAACATGGATGTCACTAACATCCCTTTGATATATAAACATTGTTGATAATTTCTTAAAACTTTTTTTAGCTCATAGTTTAAGATAACATATTTGGAGATTAGTGGAAAATCAAGATAAGGTAGATACAATAGACCAAGAAACCAAGATGGCCGCCTTCTCTGAGTTTTCATTCTAAACATCCTATGACAGGAAAGCTTAAACCATTACCTGTTTTGTTAATTCTTTATAAAGTTTGTTAAAGTTTGCACTATGCAGAGAGAAGAAGCATGATGCATAATAGTGTAGGTTTCAGGATCGGGTATAAGTGGGAAATACCCACAGCATCTTCTAAGGCTTAAGGTTTTGATTTTGGTGTCTTTTGTGAAATCATATTTGCAACTGAAATCTTGAATATGATTTAAAATTCATGAAGTGTATAATCAATTTGCTTTTATGTTTTATGTCATGTTTTGATACGTTTTACACCAAGCAATAATGTCTAAAATAAGATCAAGTCAGTTTTGAGATATACGAAGAGTATCTTTAAAGGATTTACCATTGCAAAAGGTACCTTTCAGTAGTCAGTTTTTCTTTATTCAGAAGACAAAATAAATTTAGTAATGCATAGCAAATGTGATTTTATAAAATCAGAGTTCAGCAAAGAAATTTGTCGATGAGATGGAAGTTGATCTTAAATTGAATGAAATCGTTAATTGTAACTGAAGCAGAAGTTAACTCTAGCTTTGTGCCTGCAAACCTTCCAGGCTGTTTAGCTTGTCATTTAATGCTGTAATTGAACATCTAAATGCAAATTCTTTTACATATATGGGAAATATAAAAAGAGTAGTTGTATTGTAATCTGCCTTTAATCGTGTGATATGATAGCAATTAATTGATCATCTAAATGCCAACATTTCTTGATATTAATATAAAGAATTGCGTCTTTGAACATTTTTTTGTTGAATATAGGATATAAATCAATTTTGCTTTATTTCTTCTATCTTTTTTGTAGTAATAATATGGATTATTCCTTCAACTTTGCGAGAGCTATCTGGATGTATTTGGCTAATGTGAATGTTAGAAAAGCAATTTTGAAAGCATTTCTACAAAACTTGCCCATGAGTATTTTTTGAAAGCATTTCTACAAAACTTGCCCATCAGCATTTTTTCCCAATAATGAAGTACAATATGTATCTATTTCACCTTGAACTATATAAAAGGTTCCAAGTCTCATTGTAAGATGAATTTCGCTACTTCTATAGGTACTCGCATAAGATGGCTCATAGAATAATCTTAACTTTTTTCAATTTTAACACTTTAACCGCCAAGCTACCCAATTTTGGGTAGGTAAAGTTTGTTGACCTTGTGCTGCTTTAAGTAACTTTTACTAATTTGAACTATTTGCTTATTACAAAATTTAATTATTTTACCAAAAAGTGTATTATCTTATCAAATTAGAATACTAGATAGTCAGAAAATCAATAAGAATATTATTTTGTAATTAAATCTTTTTTAAAAACTTAGTAATTGGAAAACAATTCAGCAATTTACAAATGGCAGCTATTCACGAAAATGAGTAGTGGCAATAGCTTGGCGCAGTAAGTGTTAAGGCTTTAATATCCATCAGTAGGATAAAAAAATGCAATTTTTCATCATAGAAAAAAGGCATTTTTCACCTAGATTGGCATTGTGGACCTGTTGAGGGTCTTGCATGCTAGATCCATGTGTATGTGCACCTATAGCAACCTATTACAAAATTTCTGCCTTGCAGTGATTTGCCCTGATATATTACTCCTATCTAGGAGACATTTGGATTTGTGAGAATTAAAAATCTATTGGCTTCTTGACATCATAGTACTCGTAATGTCCCTTTCATCTATCAAAGTGTTGTTATGTAACAGGTTCACACTTCAAAATTGTTGTGCACAGCCAATCCTGGGTGACTGAATTTGGAACTTCAGATTAATTAATAGAATTTGAGGCAATGTATTGATTCAAAATGAAATTCTACCCCAAAGTATTAAAGAATCAAATGACATCTTCAATATCTTGAAAACAAAGGCTCCCAAAGAACAGAATCAAATGAAATTTTCAAAATATTTCAAAACATTGTTCTTTAGGAGCCATTTTCAAATATTTACAGTTATCGTTCAATCAGTGAATCACCAAAAGCTTAAGTCTTTAGTGTAAATTGATCATATAAGGTACAAAAAACCTCTTCAGAAATTAGAAACAAAAGTTGAAATCCGTGGAAATTCTTGTCCAAACCTGTTAGATAACAACTCTTACATTCCTAATCCCGCATAGGTACACATTTTCATCCAATTGCCATTAACAACAATTGTTATGATTGGCAACGTTACTAGAGTTCCATATTGTGGGAGTCGATAATTAGCTTATGGATCAGCTGACGGGTTCTAGGTGTCTCGTATCGGATTTCCTTAGCAGGCAATTTCTAGTCCTGTGCCAACGGCAGCAAACATATTGGCCAATGAAGTAAAAGGATTAAATTTCACTTGTGTACTGTGAAGAATCTCTTTAATAACATTACGATTATACTGCAGTTTGTTAGTGTGTTACTTCAATAAGAACATACTAAGTGAGTCTGTTTATTCTCAAGTTGCATGTAAAAATATTGCAAAACCTTATTTGTTCATTTTGTAATTTAAGAGAAAAGGCAACTTAATAATTCTAAATGATATGATTATGCAATTGTTTGCTGTGTGTAGTATAAGCTGCCTTAATTAGAACAAAGAACAGACTTGACTTCTAGCAATGTTACACTATTTGATTCATAAATAGGTACAAGTTAAAACATTTTAAAATGTTGAATTATGACTTGAAGCATCCATATATAATTTATTATATGAAGCTCCCTTTATTTGGTTGAGCACTTTATCTTTTGTATGGTTTCAAGTGAACTTTTCAATATTAATTTATCTCAATGCTATTTTTCACTTATTCTCAGGGTTTTTATTACCGGCGCTTGTTGTTTAGCTGTTCTGCGTATCAATGCACTAACTTACGCGAATCGGCAGTGTATCGATACATAGAACAGATTAACAACAAGCTGTTCTGCGTATCAGTGCATGATTTGTTGATTTTGATTGCGTTTTGCCATGCTATTCACGGAAGCGTCAAGAGTGGCGCAAATTAAATTCAACAAATGACCATTTAGAAAAAAGAATGATATTTTACGGCAAAATTGTTTGGAGGATATCAACATCTATCACAAAGATGCCATATTTGGTCAAAAGAAAATCAATATTTTAGTTGATTTGAGTGATCAAAAATACTCTTTGTGTTAATTATATCATGATTGAAAATATATAGCTAACATTATTATTATACTTTTAAACAAAATGTAAGAAGATATAAAAGATTTATGGAAATGCATCATGTATGTATGTGAATTAAATATTAACAAATATCTGGTGTAAAAATCTGGGCCACAATATTGAAGGTACTGATTCTAGGTTATTACATTGTTTAACATTTTACCAATTTAGATGTAACTTTGCAATCCAACATCCACATAACCTTAGCATTGACTTACATAACATGGAAGAATCATTTGCCCACATATGGAACTCATTTTAATTTCATTTTCAAATGTATGAATAACTCTACTCAGTTAAGAAATCAATTTACATTTGTTGTGATTTGCAATTCCGTCATTGTCTCCTATATCTATGTATCATATGCCTAGCCCACACCAGTATTAGATACCAATCATCCTATAAAATTACTTAGACTGACTGTGACTGACTTAATTTCTAAAAATCTGCAATTCAAATTTTTTTAGTTAAAGTTAAAAACATTTTGCAATATCTGTAGTTTAAAAGTAAGATAAATATAGATGAAAGTAATCCAATTTAAAGTACATGTTGCATAAGCAACATGGCCGCCTAGTCTGAATTTTCACTCTAAACATCTTGAGATAGGAAAGCTTAAACCATTATCTGTTTTGGTAATTCTTTATGAAGTTTTGTTAAGCTTATAATTTACAGACAGGTGAAGCATGGTACATAATAGTACAGGTTTCATGATCAAATGCAAGAGGGAAAACCCCGCAGCAGCATTAAAGGTTTGAGTAGCACTGTGTGATAAGAAAGATGGCATTTGGGGAAAATTTTATTTGAAATACCAGGTGGACCGATAAAAGCGATATTGAAGTTTAATGTCACGTAACTTGAAATTGGAAAATAATTTGACAATATTTTTTATATATTCATAAACTATAGTATCTTTTCCGTGCATGGTGAAATTTTCATGTCAAACAAAGCTTGCATTGCAAAGTTATTGACATTTGCGCAAAAAACGCCGAATTCCACTTTGTCCACGGCCGGGAATACTTTAATGTTCACTAGAATCATATTTAGGTCTACAATCAGCATGGTTTTTATTTCTTTATGACGTTGATACTTATCATCATCGTATTAGAGGTGCATATCTTTGACTGAGAGCACTATCGACATGCATGCACGCATCACAATAACATAAGTATGGTGTACTTCCATAATTTAATCTTAAGAATTTATTGGGCGCGAAGTTCAAATCTGCAAATGCAGTGTGTGTATTTGGTCGTTTTCATTATAACGTTGGTTTGTAAGGTGGCAAGAGGAGGAAGTTCACAAGTCGCGAGAGAACATTTATTGGTGAGCGTTTTTGTAAAACTGGTAGCTAAGCTAACTCTGTAAATGTTTATGTAGATGGTACATGTGCATTAGGAATGACTTTCTTAATGCACGTATCTGCAAAGACTATTTACAGAGTTAAAACAAAGTTCCACCCCTTTGGTACTGTTTTGAACAGGGATAAAGAAAATAGCGGGATCTTGAAAAGGGAGATCTGCAGCAAACATTGATGCTGTAAATGCAGAACTCATAGGATGAGTTATCGATGCCAGTTCCTTCATCACATTCTTAAATCTAATCAGCAACGCAAAACCAATCCTAATTAAGACAGATATTATATAATAACCAACGCTCATTGTGTGCACCCATATAAACTTGCCCCTTGGACAAACCTGATTTTGACTCTTTTTGCGCAAATGGCAATAACTTCGCAATGCAAGCTTTGTTTGACATGAAATTTTCACCATACACGAAAAAGATACAATAGTTTACGAATATATAAAAATTATTGTCGAATTATTTTCTAATTTTAAGTTACGTGACAATAACGCTTTTATTGGTCCACCCTGTAGATTACTTGTATTGATTTGAAGCAGAAGTAAACTCTAGCTTTGTGCCTGCAAACCTTCCAGGCTGTTTGGCTTGTCATTAACGCTGTAATTGAACATCTAAATGCAAATTATTTTGCATATATGGGAAATTATATAGAGAGAGCAATTGTATTGTAATCTGCTTTTAATAGTGTGATATGATAGCAAATAATTGATCATCTAAATGCCAATATTTCTTGATATTAATATAAAGAATTGCATCTTTGAACATTTTTTTGTTGAATATAGGATATAAATCAATTTTGCTTCATCTTTTTTGTAGTAATATGGATTATTCCTTCAACTTTGCGAGAGCTTTCTGGATGTATTTGGCTAATGTGAATGTTAGAAAAGCAATTTTGAAAGCATTTCTACAAAACTTGCCCATGAGCATTTTTTCCAATAATGAAGTAGAGTATGTATCTATTTCACCTTGAACTATTTAAAAGGTTCCAAGTCTCATTGTAAGATGGATTTTGCTACTTCTATAGGTACTCCCTAGGCGAAATGTCAACCATGGTTGACCACGGTTAACCATGGTAGCATGGTCATCCATGGTTGATCATAGTCAACCATGGCCAACCATGGTCAACTATGGTTGACCATGGTGACTTTACCATGGTTATCAATGGTTAACCATGGTTAACTATGGTTGAACCAAGCTTTTTTCGCAGGGTCATATAAGAAGGCTCATAGAATAATCTAACTTTTGCAATTTTTAGGCTTTCATTCCCTCAGTAGGATAAAATATTACCTGTTTAATGATGGAAAAAAGGTATTTTGTCACGATGGAAAAAGGGCATTTTTAACCTAGATTCAAACTGCAGATCTCTTGAGGGTCTTGCATCCTGGATCTATGTGTTTGTACACCTATAGCAACCTATTACAAAATGTCTGCCTTGCAGTGATTTGGCCCTGATATATTACTCCTATTAAGGACACATTTAGACTTATGAAAATTAAAATTCTATTGGCTTCTTGACATCATAGTACTCGTAAATGTCCCTTTCATCTATCAAAGCGTTGTTTGGAAACAGGTTTACACTTCAAAATTGTTGTGCACTGCCAATCATGGGTGACTTAATTTGAAACTTCAGATTAATTCATAGAATTTGAGGCAATGTATTAATTAAAAATGAAATTCTACCCCAAAGTATTAAAGAATCAAATGACATCTTCGATATCTTGAAAACCATTGTTCTTTAGGAGCCTTTTAAGGTTCCTAAAGAAAAGAATCAAATGAAAATTTCAAAATATTTCAAAACATTTTTCTTTAGCAGCCATCGTCAAATATTTACAGTTACTAGATGTTCAATCAGTAAATCACCAAAAGCTCAAGTTTTTATTGTAAATTGATCATGTAAGGTACAAGAAACCTCTTCAGAAATTAGAAACAAAAGTTGAAATCCCTGGAAATTCCTGTCCAAACCTGTTAGCTAACCACTCTTACATTCCTAATCCCGCATAGGTACACATTTTCATCCAATTGCCATTAATAACAATTGTTATGATTGGCAACGTTACTAGAGTTCTATATTGTGGGAGTCGATAATTAGCTTATGGATCGGCTGACGGGTTCTAGGTGTCTCGTATCGGATTTCCTTAGCAGGCAATTTCTAGTCCTGTGCCAACGGCCGCAAACATATTGGCCAATGAAGTAAAGGGATTGAATTTCACTTGTGTACTGCGAAGAATCTCTTTAATAACATTACCATTATATTGCAGTTTGTTAGTGTGTTACTTCAATAACAACATACTAAGTGAGTCTGTTTATTCTCAAGTTGCATGTAAAAATATTGCAAAACCTTATTTGTTCATTTTGTAATTTAAGAGAAAAGGCAACTTAATAATTCCAAATTATTTGTTATGCAATTGTTTGCTGTGTGTAGTACAAGCTGTCTTAATAATAAACAAAGAACAGACTTGACTTCTAGTCTAGCAATGTTAATATTTTAAAATGTTGAATTATGACTAAAAGCATAATTAATCTCAATGCTATTTTTTGCTTTTTCTCAGGGTTTTTATTACCGACGCTTGTTGTTTAGCTGTTTTGCGTATTGATGCACTAACTTACGCAAATCTGCAGTGTATCGATATGCAGAACAAATTAACAATAAGCTGTTCTGTGTATCAGTGCATGATTTGTTGATTTTGATTTTGCATATATTGCCCTGGTATTCACGGAAGCGTTTAAGTGGCGCAAATTTAATTCAACAAATGAACATTTAGAAAAAGAATGATATTTTAAAGCAAAATTGTTAGGAGGATATCAACATCTATCAAAAAGAAATCTTATTTGGTCAAAAGAAAATGATATTTTAGTTGATTTGAGTGATCAAAATACTTTGTTAATTTTATCATGATTCAAAAAATATGGCTAACATCATTATTATACTTTTAAAACAAAATGTAAAAAGACTTATAGGAATGTAGAATAAGACTTATTGTCTGTGTCATAAAATGTGTTGTTATTCTGATTTATGACTCTCTTGGTTTGCAACCAAATGCAGATCTGATTGATTCTTGTCCGAATTACATTTGAATGGCATGCCTCATGTTTCATTGTGACATAGGGCCAAAAAAAAATCGTTTGGTTGCCCTCCACCGACCGACCCTATTTTTCAGCCCGACCCAAACTTTTTTTTATTGAATTTTTTTTTTCTAAAAAGTTATGTAAAACTTAACGAAAACTACAAAAAAGAATGTTATTTTTTTTTTTTTTTCCGATATTCAACCCTTAAAATGTTTAGGATGTCCCAAATCACTACAAGAAGTATTTGATTGTTTTGATTTGGATGTCGTGGGGGAAGTTGTGAAGGCTGGAGCGGCCGATCGACCTAGAAGTCCGTGGAAGAGTATTAAAAAAAATTTAAGAAAATTTAAAAAAAAACAAAAAAAAAAAACGACCGACCCTATCTGAAAAAAGTTGTGGAGGGCAACAAAAGAATTTTTTTTTTTGGCCTAGTGGCACTTCCTATGAAAATTGCATCAAGTCATTTAGCACTGGTAATGAGCATTTCTGAATTCAGAATATAATGCATTTGTTTTTGTTTACGTGTGAGATTTACTCTGTTCTATAGACCTTTGTTACATATATAGAAAGATGAAAAATGTTTGTTTAAAAAAAATGATGGGTAACATCCATGCATTCATGTGATATATGTGGGTTGCTCTGGCAAAATGAGTGGAAAGTTGAGCATGAAGATTTTGAATAAATGGCTTCTAAAGTAAAAATATGGTGAAAAGGTCGAATTTCATATTTTGACATAAAACGCATCCATGAATAGTTGTTCAACTATACCTCAAGTTTCGAAATCGATTTACAACCAATTTTTTTTTTAAAGCCAGATTTTCAGTGGACTGACATGTTTTATCTCTAAATGGAGAATGCAGAAAGAAAGTTTTTAAGTTCAAATACTAAAAGTGTTCAAGAAGTCAACCGAAGGTCAGAATTTATTTATTTCCAGATTATTTGCATGTTTACTAAACCTTGTATAAGAATAGTGCTGTTATGAGTACTTACAAATTTTTTTACATTCTTACAAAAATAGTTCTCATCTGACTTTCTAAAAATTTTCAACCCGACTTTGATTTTCCACCACTTTGATTTTCAAAACTGATAAATTAACGTTAATATATAATTGAAATCATGTAAGCTGAAGATAATCTTTGAAGATGTTCATCTATCTGTAGCGATGTACTTTTGCTCTCAGAGGCGACTTTCATGTTGTGTAATCCTGAATCATTAACAAAATGAAATTTAGTTTGACTAAAAGAATTCTAATTAATTCATGTGATCATGTGATATGAAGCCCAACCTTTTTACAATGCCAGTTATAATGCTTACAAATAGGACACATAGATATATGAGGGGTGCTCTGGCTAAATGATAGGAAAGTTGCAAATTTCAAAATTAAATTTATGACATTTTTTAATTCTCTATAATCTCAGCTTTTGAATAATACATATTATGTCACTCTTTCTTTCTCCAATCTTCATTTAGAGATTGAAATCCAAAGCAGTCCACTGAATATATTGCAATAAAAATTAAGTGCAAATCGATTTCAAAGGTACTGATTAGGCAAAAAAACACCAAGAACTCTGTCTCAGCTTCCTTAGGCCCAAAACCCTAAGCGCTACACATTATTTTAATTTTTAGTCAAAAAGGTTATGCGCTACGTGAAAATATTTTTTTATTACGTTTTTAGGTCAGTATTTTTTTTCCAGTCGCTTCGCGGCCGAATTATTTCTGTTTTTTTATCTCTCGATGTAAGAAAAAAATAAAAAAGCAAAAACTCTCCTGAAAACCTTAAAAAAAAAAAGAAATGCGGTCAAATTCAAATTTTTAACCCTATGCGCGCGGGAAGCAAAGTTCTTTCTTTCTTTTTTTTGCCTTATTATAGTATTAAATAGCAACATGCAATCAATAAACTGTGAATAATTGCACTTCCTTGCAAAGTTGACCTTCAAAACTTTAGGTATAGGTAAACACAGATGTTTTATGTGAAAAAAAATAAATTTTTCACCTTATTTTTACTTTAAATGCCATTTATTCAAAATGTAGATTCGCGACTTTCCTCTCATTTTGCCAGAGCAGCCCACATATGTACAAGCACTGTACAAGTAAAGTTGTTGAGACTATCTTGTTATTTTGTGGATACGTTTGCCTAGGTCACAGTTAGAAGTGTAGTTATCTTCGAAGATAGATTGATTGATTATCAGAAGTTTAATATGAAATATCAAGCTTATATATCATTTAAGAAACATTGTTGCTTTTCAAATGATCATAGGAATTTACTCGTCTTTGTGAGACTGTCGGGAGTGATGGATGAGTTATGCATGTGATATTCTAGCAATAGATAAACTGTGCTCCTGTGTTGCAATTTGAAAGGCAATTGATTTTATAGGAACAAAAATGTGATTGTGTTTTATTAAAATTGGGTTGCTTCAAAATAGTCATTGTGTTGTTATGAAAATTTACTGAAAGAGCTAATGAAATGGAATTCTTTCTATTTTACTTTTTTCTAAGCTTTATGATAATAATAACAATTTGATGTAACAGAATATCTTCAGGACACTAAACAGATAAGCTAGTTTGTGTTCTACCCAAGGCATCTGTTGAGTTTTTCTCTCTTGCTTTATTCTGATTGTAGGGAATAGAGATTTCATAATGTTGCAACTCTCCAATGTTCATCTTCAAGGACTTCAATTACATTTTAGGAGAGGTTTTTATTGTATGAAATTTTGCACATTATACGAGTGCTTTCCGTTGCTCAAAAAAATGAGGAATAATCCAACACTTGCCAAAAAAGAAAATATCAATCCATAAAAATTTAAAACAAAGACTCCAAGTTCAAATATGTCAAGGATTGAGAAGGTGGAATTTGGTGGGAAAATGTGGAAATTAGTTTAAAAGGCTTAAGAGATACTTTATTGGTCAACTCTTTTTTGTTCAACATCATCAACAAGTAATTTGCATTGGTATGTCAACTATTATAGTACAAAGATTTTAAATACTGCAAATTTTGCTGATATTTATAGGTACTCCTGAATGGTGCAATGTGCTTACCGTTCTAAAATGTGTCTAACGAAACAACCAGATGCTGCTTGGATGAATAATCAGTATCTCTCCTCAACTTCAGCGAATGCATATCAAGTTCTGTTCTTATTTCATTCAGCTCTTCCAATACCTGTTCAGATTATGCATTCATTTCTTCCATTTAAGTTGCGCTACTTGTTTCGCACCTTTCCTAATGTGGGTCGGCACTGATATGTCAGTTCCTGATATGTCGTTATCCAGCTAAAATTATGCATCATCAAAATGTGCAATTTAAATGCCATATTATGCCGCTATAAAAGCTCCCTGGGGTGGTTGTGTGACTTATGCCCTATTTATAAGATGTTGTTAATAGTCAAGTCTTCATTGCTGTCCCTTAGCTGCAGGTGTCAGGAAGTGAAGCAGGTTGCTTTATCCCAAAAGCATTGATGGATTCAAAGACCAACGATCTTACTGAGGTGGTTTTAGGAAGCTTTTAAAACATCTTTAAATGGGGAAACACTTGAGGGAGCCATAATGCCATATTGGGAAAAACGTTTGGCAAAATCCTTTTTTGTTCTTATCGCTGTAGAAGTAAGTGACAAAAGCCACTAAACCAAATCAACATATAGGCAAAATGAAAATTTATTGGACAACAAATCCAGGATAAGTGTTATATTCAAAAATAATGGTGCCCTGCACTTTGGATTTCTGTATATACTGTCCAATTGATTATTTTTTAGCCTATAGTTCTCCATCATCTCCTGGATTGCAATCAAGTAAAGAGGATTAGATCATTTGTGACCCTCCATTTCAAACGAGCCGTAAATGCAGTAAACTTCATTTTGCGCTACAGGTGAAAATACATGTCAAGGTCATAATTTGCCGAAATTGATTTTTTGACTGATTCACAATCCTTGTGCCTACTACAAAATACCAACAAAGTTTCATTTCAAGAAAATGTGAAATAAATCTGCATATTTTTAAGACAATCAACAGACTCAAAAATCCTTGTGCTTACTTCAAAACACTTGCAAAGTTTCATTTAAAGAAAATGATCGGAAATAAGAACGCTTTTTTCCTCAGCTTTACACTTTACTCCCTGACAAAGTTTGACAGACCATAACTTCTGTGTCAGTTTAATCTTTATGGCATGATCTTTGTAAATATTTGAAAAGTGAAAATGACAAGAGGCTGCATATCTGGCTGGTTTGAGATAGGCGGTCACATTACTGATTTCACCTACAAATAGTGATTGTACAACATGACAACTGAAGAGAGCTTGTATGCGCATGTGAACACAGTATACAAGATTCATACTCATTTTTGGATTGCACGCTTAAGATAAAACTATAAACCCCTACATTTTATTACAAAAATTAATTTGAAACATTGACTTGAAAGCATCAATCCTAAACCACTAATATCACAATATGCAAAAACCACACAAACCCAATTCATTAAAAGTCAATTCAATCACAGTCAGTGTTCTTTCTCCTGCACTTCATCAAAAATTCAGATTTTCACATAATAAGCAACTTGTTGTTGATTAGAAATGCATTTCTATTTTGCATAAATCAGAGAGTAAGAGCACTCAATGAAATTGATTGCGAATAATTATTTGATTCCGAGTGGGGATAATATACAGTGAGACATGGAGTCTTTGATTGAAGTGTGAAATAAATCAATGTTTTGTATGAATATCTTGATTGCGAGTTTTATTTAGTCGGCGTTCGTTGTATTTTCTTAGTG
This sequence comes from Ophiothrix spiculata, assembly GCA_000969725.1. Taxonomy (NCBI): domain Eukaryota; kingdom Metazoa; phylum Echinodermata; class Ophiuroidea; order Amphilepidida; family Ophiotrichidae; genus Ophiothrix; species Ophiothrix spiculata. The sequence goes on along the minus strand of JXSR01S011817.1, from coordinate 23,786 downwards.
AATATTTATGATGATCGTTAATTAGAAAAGCAAGCAGTTTTGAAAAGTTCCTATGTCGACTTGACTGATTTCAATAGTTAAAAACTTGATGATTGAAATAGCTGCCTGACATGACATGCAGAGCTTCAAGATTCTGTTTTTGCCTTTTTGTACTTTTTATTATTTTTTATTCACATCATTAATTACTTTGTTGTTGCCTTTTTCATTTAACTGGACTTAAGTTGTATTTTCATAAATTGTGTAATAGATATTAGCAGTATTGTATAAATCTTCAGAATTCGAGAGGGAACATTTACTATAGTAACTAGCCATCATTAAGATTTTATGAATTGAAATTTAAAGTTGAATTTGATCTAAGTGATCAATACTCTTACAAATTTAATATCACTAAAGATAGCATGCATGCATGGCTGTTAGATACCATCGAAATAATGTTCAGAAGTAACGAATTGCACATTATTAGTGGTGCTGTTTTTAAACCAACTTCCCAGGGTTTTAAGAATCTTTGTGCCTTAATTTTGATATTTGGGATTAATGAATTGGACATATTTGAAGGTGCGTGCACTGTAAGGCTCGTGAAGTATGGATGCAATTAAGCTTTTGAGACAGCCATTCTTATGGACCAAGTCTTTCAATGTAAATAGTAATGATAGTAGTGTACTTTCTGGTCGCCACAGGCCAGCATTTCACAATAGATAGTGCATTATTGGTAACAATATCGTATAAAATGGCGTGTAGGTGAATGTATGAGCTATTATGTTGTCTTACGCATGTTCCAAATGGTAGATTTTGATTGATGATCATTTACGTTCCAATTGGTGTTGGTTTCCTCTCTCAGTATTAATGGCATGGAAGTTTTGATTATACCAACTCATATCAGAATTTAGTTGCTTTATTTTGAAATGAAATTACGGTATTTAGGTTTGAAAATCATAATCCTACTATATGTTCTTTCTGAGCAAACACAGAAGCTGTAGAGTGAAGCTCATAAAAGTCAATATATTGAGTCGCCCCGGAAATATTGAACACACAACCTGCTGTCATTAGATAATTAAATTTGCTGCCCGTTTTCAAAAATTTAATTTAAATTTCACTGTACAGTTATGATCTCTTGTTAGACTTCTAACTTTTCTTATAACTATTTTTATACCGTCCTCTTGAAACCGTAATTTTGATGGAATGGCGCCATATAAACATGTTATGTATAGTAAGTATTATAAGACAATAGAGGCAATTCAACGACTTATTTCCCATTTTGTCCAGGATGGTGAATATAACAGCAAGAAAATATGTCCTGATTTACAATTTTATTTATGAATGATGCTTTTGGAGTAAGAAAAATATACCTAATTTTGAACTGGACCCACCACGTATTTCAGCTGTGTTGCGATCATATTGCCGGATCTTCATCGTACTGCGCAAAGGATTGTGGACCGTATGTCACATGACCAGACCACCGGTCCCTAATCCTCTGCACAGTTTGATGAAGAACCAGCTATCAGATCACAACGTACCTGAAATGAGTGCTGAGTCCAGTTCAAGTTTACTATATTTCCGTATTTGAATTATTACTGGATGACTAGAAATATTAGTGCTTTTGGGAGTATTGTACTGTACAGTAAATTATAAACTCAATCCTGTTACTTTAATATTTTACAGATATAAAAAGGCCACGTGACATCCTCAGAAACCCAATGTAGAATTACGCCAATGTTAAAGTTTAGTTAAGGTGGTTTCAGAGTAGCTATTGTTGCGGCAGACAACCAAGTATTTGAAATTTCAAGTTGTTGTAGTGTACCACGACACATTTGCATATTTGCCGCAAAGGTCTGTCGCAAAAAAAGGTGAATTTATTCCAACTCAAAATATTGTGTCTTTGCGACCATCACGACAGGGTAATCAATATATCGGCTTGTCGTACGGCAAGCATAATTTTCGGGATGCAACAAGGTGGTCGTACGACCACACGACAGGCAACTCTGAAACCAGCTTAAGAGTTTAAGTTATATATCCAGCTCTCTCTTTAGATTAAGCAGTTTTCCATCAGATGGTTTTTAATCTTCTTTGAATTATGTATAATACTTATGCTAAAAGAAATGACTAAAATACAAAGGTTTCTCTCAGTTTAGGTTTGCTTTAATTTTTGCCCACGATTGCAAGCCAGTATTGTACATCTCAATCTAAATTGTTATGATGAGCTCACTGCATGTGGTGTCAGCTCAAGAACCTTCACCGTCCTATAATAATCAATTCCATATGCACAGTCACATAAAGCTAACGGTGGTTTGGAAAAAAAGTGTGAAATTTAGGCCGTTGACTTGCCATGCCCACGGGAAAGAAGATTGTAACGTAAGTTAACGCATAGCATAATCTCTTGTAAGCACACACAAGTGAATTGTTAAGAACACACGTACACAGCTCAGCTTACTGAGATGTTTTTCAACATCTTGAAGGGAATAGTATAAAAAATTGTTTTTGTAAGCTTTAGACAAATTTTAATTTTCACACTTTCAGTACAAGTATAATGTGGAGTCAAAAGTCACGTCTCGACACTAACAAGTGAAAGTGACCTTTTTTATTCCAACATCTTGTGGGGAATAGTATAAAAAATGTGTGAGCTTAAAGACAAAGCTTCTTACGTGTAAGTAACACTTCCCTGGGCAAATGTGTCTATGATGTCAAAAGTCACGTCTAGGCAGTAACAATTGAAAGCATATGCATATTAAAGAAATTAAGATGAAACACTGTACCTTTGAAAATCATACATATTTTACACAGTGTACCTTTGAAAATCATACATATTTCATGCAACTAAACCAATCTCACCAAACAGTTATTGTGTTAGATAATGAATAAAACAATAAATAAGATCATGCTGAACATTTTTTCAAGTCATAAAAATAACACTTTAATGTGTGAATTGCCAAACCAAATATTGAACGCAACCTTAAAGTGTTATCTAAACAAGCACGAGAAAATAGGCATTTATGGCTACAGGTTGCCAATCAGTCACAGAGTGAGAAATCATTTTAATTAATGATGGACTATAGTTTTTATTAAGAGTAGTGGATAGCAAACAATATATTAAGTTATGTGACACACATTTATAACTCTTTATTTGTTGACATTTCCTATTTCTGTCATACAATTTGTTTCAATTTCAATGAGGTTGGTCAGATTTCAACCATCCTTGGTTGTGATGTTAGTCTGGCTAATGGTCATCCAGCTAGTACTTTTTGGTTCCAAGCTTGCATCTCTGGTTCCTAGAGTTTTTTGGCTCCACACCAATAATTTTAACTTGACTAGAGATATGGCCATTCAAGCAAACTTTTGTAGGAATGCTAATGTTGTGCTATCTACAGTAGACAGCAATTAACTATCATCAACATACTACAAAATAAAGAAGACAGCATACATTCAACTTCAAAACAAAACCATCGCAAGATTAACAGAAGCACTTCATGGATGCACACATACTGTGTATAATCTGCATTGTAAAGTAAATCTCACAGCCTTTTCACTACATAGAAGACAAGATACATTCAACTTCAAAACAAAATCATTGCAAGATTAACAGAAACACTTCATGGATGCACACATACTGTGTATAATCTGCAATGTGAAGTAAATCTTACAGCCTCTTCACTACATTGACATATATTAAGTGTGACAGACACTACATCATCCATGGCCATAAAACACCGTGGGTATAAAATTTGAAATAGAATGGATTACTGAGGAAATGTGTCTACACTTTCAGATATTGCTGATGCAGCAAATATAACAATATTAAGTCATGAAAAAGTGTATAGTAGTGTTTGTACACAGGTATAGGAAGATGGATGGAACGTAGTATAAAAATCACACTAATACAGGTTTTCAAAAAATATAAATTTTGTGGAGCTAAAGTAAACAATGTATGTGATTAATGACAAACTATGTATATATTACTTGGATTAAGTTTTCGATTGTAAGTTCAAGAAATTTGAATTCATTTGAAGGTAAAGTTGTTGACCTTGGATGAAATGTAGATATCATTTTTGATATGTTTGCTTCAACCATATGTAACTGCTGTAAATATGTCCATATGTTGTAGGGTTGTAGAAAAATATGATAAGTTTTGAGTAACAAATCCAAGATGAACTTGGCTACTTTAGCTTTTGTCATCTGTTTTGCAGGTCAAATTTAGACCTCACTCTCTAGAAGAACATCTTTGCTGATGTAGTGATAGGTATATTTGCAACATGTGATTTTTCCCCTTCAAAAATTTCTTCTTTTTGCTTGAATAGATATTAATATTTACAACCGTACAAAATTACATATTATGTGATCCATTTAAGTGAGATGAATTCTAAAGAATAGAGCATGAAAAAGAATGTTTTATTGTCAATGTGATGTTTAATTGACATATATAGGGTAAGATGAGGCTTAAATCAGTCTGCGCCCTAGAACTTTTGTTGAATCAGCTATCGTGGTCTGAGTGAGTGCTCATTCCAACCAGGATGAATACAAGTAGAACTTCAAACAAAAATCTTGCTTTTTGCTGATTTAGGAATGTATCATTAATGAAGCAAAAGTTCAAAAGGTACTGTCTTTCTATATGTCAAATTATTGTTGTGTCTTGAAACATATTCAGATCAGCAAGCTTAAAAAGATATGACTTATGATCAGATTGAGAAGTTTTAATGCCTTTATGTACCATCATCAGATGCAGAGGAGGGTGGTCGTGGCAACTATTACTCGTTTCTGTATGGTAATCATAGCTGATCCCCAGCTAATCATGTCCTGTCACCTCGGGCGTAAAAGCCGTTCGAAAATTTGTGGAAAAAACAATTTCCAGGATGGTCACTAAATACAAATACACATAAAACATATCCTAAATTTGTGTTTAGAAATCCATAGTCCTAAATCTAGTAGCTTCTTGTAAATCGTGGCTACCACTGCCTGGTCAGATGTATGCTTTACTGGAATGGAACCTGAAAATCGTTTTTGCCCCGTTTTTTTGTGTACTATTTTCTGAAGTATCATATCCTATTAATAAACTGCAAGGCTAAAATCATTATTTTATAAATGGCTAGTTTTAATTTGAATCAGGACAAAAAAGTGTGCTTTTCTTTTGTTTTAAATCATTTATTGACAAAATTAGAATTACACCAATTTAAATAAGAGTTAAATGTGATCTTAAGGTACCTTTCGATATGACGGGACACGAACAAGGTTTGATTCAAAATTAATATCTGGAAAAAATCTGTGTTCAAATTTACATAAATAATGTTTGCTACTTAACTATATAAAGGCTAGTAAATAATGTTGAAGCACCTGAGAGGCTAAAGCAATGTCTAATGGGAGTACCTGCCATGAATCAGTGTCTAGTCCTATCAGTTTCTCTCTATTGACCAAGGAAATACAGGACACCCTAATTCCTTGTCGAAATCCAAAATTGATTTGTCTAGCTTCAGTTACAGATCGGTTAATGTCATGTTGGCTAATAGCATACACGACTT
>JXSR01S011817.1:5304-17592 GCA_000969725.1 Ophiothrix spiculata | reverse complement strand
TCGGTTTCCTATATACACTCGAGTCTAAGGTGCGATCACTGTTGATGTTTATTAATGAGTCCAAGAAGGCAAGTTTTCCATCTTTGCATGATTCTTGAGTGAACTTGATGTTTTCGTCCACATTGTTGATATGATCAAAGAAATTATTCAATTCACTGGTTTCAAGAATTACAAAGGTGTCACCGACGAATCGAATCCAGAGTCTCGGTACTTTGCCGGCATAGCTATTCAGTGCTAACTGTTCAAAGGCTTCCATATAAAGGTTAACCACAATAGGTGACACTGGTGAACCCATTGCACATCCATGTTGTTGCTTAAAATGTTTGCCTCCGTAAGAAAAATATGTTGTTCTGAGACATAAATCAACAAGTTCTACAATCTGGTTAACCGTTAAATTAGTCCGTTCACTCAGATTGGGGTCGTTCTCCAAACTCTTGCGAACACTAGCCGTCTGTCACATGATCATCCCCAGGAATCAGATGCCTGTTGAAGACCATTGGCTATGGTCGCAACGTCGCATAGTTGCAAATGTAAGTTCCAGTATTTGATTTATTTATCATTTATATTTACTACAACTGGATGAATGAGAACATACATCTTCATGCTAGTAAATAATGTTGAAGCATACGAGGGATTAAAGCAATGTCTAATGGGAGTACCTGCCATGAATCAGTGTCTAGTCCTATCAGTTTCTCTCTATTGACCAATAATACACAGGACATCCTAATTCCTTGTCGAAATCCAAAATTGATTTGTCTAGCTTTACAGGCTTGTCAGTTACAGATTGGTTACTGTCATGTCGGCTAATAGCATACACGACTTTGTAATTCATGATTAAAGTTCAGATCTTAGTGAGTTTTCTTCCTTAATAAGTATTGATGTGTTATTATAAAGGCTAGTAGAATCTTGATACTTGTATGTATGAAGCAATTTATCATTTGTATTTGATTAAATTCTCACCTCTTTCCCATAAAAATAAAAAGACAGTAATTAAAAAATGAGACGATGTCTCATTTTTCCTCAATTTTCTCAAGAATCCAAAAGTATTCTTATTGCCTAAAACTCTAAATTTTGATGGAGGCGACCTTGGAGATGACAATTACTATCAGATAATATTTGTGTTCATTATAGCAGTGTAGCTTTTAAATTAGAACAATGGAAAACTAGAAACACACATTTTGCATGAAATATGAATGTTCTCTTGCGAAAAGTGAAACAATTTTCAGTGACTAATTATTGCAGTGAATGATGCTATTGACAATTGAGAATAGAAGTGTACTAAATAAAATTTTAACAGTTTCTTTATAGATGTTTTTCAGCAATATGTGTAGTATGACAATAACAGTTAATTAAAATTCTTTTCTCTTTTTCATGTGCTGTTTCTTCTGTGGCTTGTTTGTTACATTACACATCAGGTAAGAAAAATTTATTGTCAAGTCCTATTTTAATACCTATCAGATTTTATACACTTGCATAAATAGTTAGCAGTCACACTAGCTCAATAAGTTAGGCGCTCATTTGGTGTGTGGAAGGTCCCGAGTTCAAATGTCCATGATACAAAAGTTGAGAGTGCCTGAAATTCCTCTGGACAAGGGATTAATGCTCGATGTCTTGTGAAACCTGTATGAAACCTGGGTAGCTGATGCTGGTTGCATCCTCCTCTGAATCTCGCCACAGATGGTGTCCAAGATATAAAAAAATCATAAAAAATGAAAGTTTGTGGGGCTGGTCTCTTTCTTGATGTAAATATCCTCTCTTAGTTTGCATGGATTCAGAGGAGGATCATTTGGAACTCAGAATTAGACTGCTGAGGATGGTTCTGGGTATCACTGAAATATTCAAAATAAAAAGTAAGTGTTGATGACCTGTATTAACCAATATTGATGAATTCTACCAACACGTATAAGAACATTCATTTGTGCATGTTTTTATCATTACAGTACATTAAGCACTTCAAAGAATTAACTGAATTTGTTGGTACAGAAGTAGAATTTACAATGGTTGCTAGAAATTATAAACTGAAAATAATCCATATCAAAGTTTATTGTGAAAGTTAGAAAAATCCTTTTTAATTTTGTAAAAAGGGGAAGATTAAATCAAAGGAGGTCTATAGGGAAATGCTAGTGATTGTATGGTGAATCCCTGTTGCCTTGTGGGCAGTGACTTAGTGACTGAGTTCCAGATACAGAATTATTAAGTAGGGTTCATTCAGGTACAATGTGTCAGCAATCTTGCTATTACATCCTCCGTCTTTGTGCAATCTTGTGACATCCGCACCACCTTAATATTGTCAGAAATCAATAGACGGCATACTGTTGCTCATTCAATGTTCCAAAATGAGAGCATGTGAAGGGGATGATGGGTCTTTCAAATGTCACGTTTTTGAACTTTCGTGGGCCGACTCAAGTTTCTCGTTCATTTTATGTAGTGAAATTGGACATTGATACAAAACGTCCATTTATGGTGATATTTAAAGTCTCTTTGCAGCATTCAGCCTCTGTTTTGATGTATTAGTGTAAACATGGATCAAATTACAACGGTGCATTCTAAAAGCATCGTCTGAGCTGTCAACTGCAGGTTTTAGCTTGCATGTATGGGCATAAATGAATGGTATTATAACTGTATCATCAAAAATGCAGGAATTGTTGTGAGTTTACACCTGAGAAAGCATGTTAAATGATGGGTAAAGAAGGAGGCTCATATTTTGGGGTTTGTTTTTAAAGATACGACACATGAGTGTGTTTAGGATGTATCTGGCAGAAATCAGATGGAGGATGTCAGTGGTTAATATTATTATTCACAACAAAATTGATCACAGTTTCCATATGTACATCATCAGATTTTCATTGAACATGTACCCAATATTGATTTGTAACTCCAACAACAAATTTTAATACTTATGTTTGGGTTTTTTTACATGACTCCCTGAATCACAATTACTTGGCCATGTTTTCATCTCATAAAGCTCTGTTATTTGTCTGTACTAGAATATTTCATTGAAGCGTTGAGGAGAACAAAGGCTTTTAAAAAAATCAGTTATAGCTTTGTTGTGTCATCAAGGAAACAATTGAAATGTTCCCTGCTACACTAAAGAAACAAAGTATTCAGTATAATGTTATTCTTTGTTTTGGATGCACATCCACTCCAAATGGAAAACACCTTGTTTTATAAATTTTCAAAGGATGGATGTCCCTGCACTAGATCTACAGGTTGTCTTTTAGTTTGACCAGCCAGTGTGTAAATATTCAATTTCAAACATCCCATAAGGATGGCTGTTCCCGTAGATACACAGGTTATTTATTGATTTCACTGAATTGCTTTCACCAGTGTGTATACATTCAATTTAGTGTTGCTCACCAGGTGTAGGACACATCCAGTCAGAATGGAAGAATGCTCATTCCCAGGAGGAAGTATTTTCTGGTTTGGGTCAAACCTGTAAATTTCCCACAAGGGTAATAATTCTCTTGACTGGGATGCACAGGTCTTTCTATTGATTTCACTATATTGCCCTGACCAATGTGTTTGAATTTTGTGCTGCTCTAAAGTGACTTGATAGTGGAGGAAAGAAAATCCAATTTGACAGTTGAATTACTAATCTGAACTGAAGTAAAGACTGTGGTAGTCCATTAAACAATCTTGAGAGGATAAAATTTAAGCATTTAAAAGTAAGATATTTAAATTGCTTTATCACAATAAATAGACAAATATAATTTCATTTGAATCATAAAATATGCATAGATATTCTGGTACTTGTTCACTTTGTTGCCACTTGTATTATCATATTAGGTCATTGAACTTGAGAATAGAAATAGGTGTCGTGATAAAGTGATTTTTGATGATTACAGAATGTCATCTATCTGGGAGATCAATAACCCCAAGTTCTGTGACTCAATTTGATCATTTATGGTCTATCAAAATTTTAGTATCTACAGATGAGAGAGGGACACTGGCGAGGTTACTATGATATAATTTATACATCACCCAATATGAACAGCTTGTTCAAAATTTAGATGAAATGCATTTAACAAAGTGATTAGCAGTAGCAGTCGGTGTTATCAAGTTGTTAAATTGTCGGGTGCATGCTCAGCGTATGGAGCCAGAGAACTTGTTAAATTTTCATTTGAATTCAAGTCATTTAGAGGATCTCAGGTGGCTGGATGCCTTGAGGGTATGGTTGATGAATTCAGCTTCCTCGTTTATAAAATTAAAGTCTTTGTTTCATCAGGAAGGAGACTCTTTGGTTTTAAATATTGATGTTTTTTCTTGTAATTCATCCATCAGATACAATATAGCCATCTTGTTTACACAGTAGACTTTGAATGAAGTTGATTCTTTTCAATGCTAATAAAGTCAGAATATATATTGTCTGGATATTATACAAATATGTAACTATCCATCAAGAATGAGCCTTAAATACGTCCTTTTCTTGTTTTATTTTTAAAGAATATTTGCAAGACCATGTTCTAATGATTAAAATGTCATCTCAAAAGTTTATTTTTAGAAATGAAAATCAGAATAAACAGTAACTGTGTGTTTATTTTGTTCATTCTAAATCTGATTATTATTTTGTGTCAAACTTGCATATAAGGATAATGTTTTTGTGACACCTTTGAAATTTTGTTTGCTTTGATTGAAGACTGACTTAAATGAAATTGAGCAGGAACAAGTTTTACATCAAATCACATATTCCCAAACCGAGTTATAGAAACTTTGTCAGATTAAGCCATGGGTTACCATTATCACGCTTCAAAGGCAACATTTCCGTAATTAGTTTACACATTTCTCATCTTACTACTATTCTCACTTGACATATTAATGTATTCTTTGATGTATAATCCATTTCTCTCCAAGGAAAATGACATGGTGTGATTTCTGAAATAATTGATCATGCAAATCTTTGCAAATTTCCCGGCTGCCTTGTTGCTGTGGCAACTCATATAACATTTCCAGCCCACGATTTCCATACTGAATAGTGTAGCATTACTTTAACCCCTTGGTATATTGGTATATGAGAGGAACTCAAAATGCTAACAACATCAATACTTTAAGCTTTGATGCTATTTTGCTGCACGTTTGGCTTGTGCCAAGAATTTGCAAAATTAGAATACAAAGAAATGATGTTCTGTTAAAAATTAAATATGTTACTACACGTGTTGAATAAAAATGATGAGATAGCATACAATCCTAGGAGAGGCAACTTGTAAAGTTAGTCGTTGGCAAACTTTTCATTGTTTGAGGCCTGTTTTGTTTAGGTTTACTTATAGGATGTGTTCAAACGTTTTCATCGAGATTAAATCAAGAGTAAAAGCAGTATCTTCCTTCCATCAGGTACAGCCATTGACTGTAACAAGTCTTGACTAATGACAGATATAAATAGGGCTTAATGTGTGGGCCAGAAGGATAAAGGAGAGTGAATGTAAAGAGTGATACAAATGGGAGGATGTAAATGTGATATGGCATCTTCATTGTCTGAGATACTTCAGCCGGCAAGATTTTGCCGATGGATGCATTTCTTCTCTTACTCTTTCACCTATGTCAACTTGTAAGTCATTATTGATAAGATGCATGTTTTCAAATCTTCCGGCTTTGGTTGTTGCTGCATCGTGAAAACTTGTTTAGTTGCATTCATGATAGCAAGAATGTTTAGACTTTTGTTGGTTGAAAAATAAGATCAACATGATACCACTAAATATCTCTTTGATATGTAACATTGCTGAATCTTTTTCAGCTCATACTTAATAAAATATTTGAATTGAATTGAATTGAATAAGAATGCTTACACTTGTATTAGTTGGAAACTAAGATCATTATGATACCACTAAATATCTCTTTGATATGTAACATTGCTGAATCTTTTTCAGCTCATACTTAATAAAATATTTGGAAAGGATAGGTATTTCCATACTATAATTGTGTGCTAAAACTTTTAACTAACAAATCTGCTGACGCATAAAATGTTGCCAATAATCAGCATTATTTTGTTATCAGAATCGTCAGTGCTTAACAAATGTATAGCAAATGAAATTCAGATAAGGCTGTTATGGTTTCATTTTTTTTCATATTTTGTTATCAGAATCGTCAGTGCTTAACAAATGTATAGCAAATGAAATTCAGATAAGGCTGTTATGGTGTCATTTTTTCATTTTTCACATTGGCTAGCTGTGATATTCACATGCATTCATCCTCTGATGTCATAAGTCCATGAAGTCTCTCTGATACACTTTGTAGAGAGGCACGGAATGAAGTTGAAGTTAGTCTTGGCAAACTATATCAAAGTGAGGCATTATTTTCTTTAGGTTTACTAACTTGATATGTTCAAAGTGGGCCACCATTAAGAGTAAACACATTAATCTTCCTTCCATCAGGTAAAGACATTGACTGTAACAAGTCTTGACTAATGAAAGATAAAATTGGGCTTAATGTGTGGGCCAGAAGGATAAAGGAGAATGGATGTAACAAGCAATAAGGATGGGAGGATGTAAATGTGATGTGGCAACCTCATCGTCTGGGATACTTAAGCCGGCACGATTTTTCTTTTTTCCGATGGATGCATTTCTTCTCTTACCGTTTCACCTGTGTCAACTTGTAAGTCATTATTAATAAGATTATTGTTTTCAAATCTTTCAGTTTTGATTATCGTTGTATCTCATTGTTTCATTGTTGTAAAAACTTACTTGGTTGCAGTAGCAATGGCACAATTGTTTTTCTTTTGTCTCTGTTTATTCTTGTGTCGGTAGAAAAATACAATCAACATTGATGCACGGAATCTGTCACCAGATTTGTCCACCTTAGTCTGTCCCCACCCAGGATATGGGAAGCTGCAAAAGGGTAAATATTACAATCTAAGTACCGATAGGATGTGCGCCTGAAAAAGGCTGCCGCTAAATGAAGTGAAATGATTGTGATGATCTACCTGCAGCGAATCATGAGCGGTTTGATCTTAATGAAAAATCGCTATACAAAAACCCAGTTATTATTATTATTATTATTATGCTTTTTTATACCCTTTAATGAATGACAATGTTAAACATTTTGGGGTATCCGTTAATTTTGCTGTGGCTAAGCTAAAATATTACATTTGTTTATTCTTGTGTCGGCAGAAAAATTTAATCAACAATAACAGTTCGGCGGAACTCACAATTCTGATACGTATCCGAATTTGGATCCCACGTACATTTTGTATCCATATTGTCGTATCCGAATTCTGATACGGAGGGGTATCTGAATTCTGATACGGCTTTCGTGGCGCAGGAAACAAATCGATAGCGCAAGCTGACACGTACATGTAGAACATCTTTCTTGCATCTATGATAAATCTATCTGTGGAAATGTCATTTCCATCTGTGCAATTCCATCGGGACAGCCTCGGAACATGTCCTGATAGATCCTTATCACAGACGACAAAATAATTTGGCCAAAACTTTCTTAGAATTTAGATGACAAATGATGATAATGTTATTGACTATTATACATACTGGTATGGTGCGCGGTGAAACTGAATATTGATTTCAGCTGATATCCCGTTTCAGCTGTTTTTAATCTAAATTCGGATACGGGTATCAGAATTGTGATACGGAGTATCCAAATTCGGATACGTATCCAAATTGTGAGTTCCGCCGAACTGATAATGCTTTTTTATACCCTTTAATAGATGACAATGTTGACAATTTGAGGGACTTCATTAATTTTGTTGTGGCTTAGCTAAAATATGACATTTGTAGAGACACCAAGGATCACAATCTGCAGGAATTTGCTAAACTTGTAATTTTGCTGAGCTGATAGTGGAACATATACGACTTATATTGCACTGATGTGACAGATTAGGGTAACATAGTACAATCTCGCAAGTTGATAAGGTATCTCCTATCCATGATGAGTAATATGCTAACACTCCTGCTATCTTTATCACGTCAAAAATCAATATCTACCCTACTGTTGCTCATTCAATGCTCCAAACTCCTCTCCGCATCAAATATAATTGGATCTTTTCACTTGTCACGTTTTTTGAGCTCCTATGGGGCTGACATGGGTTTCCTGTTAATATTTGCGGTGATATCGGACATGGATACAAAGATTGGTTCTTGGTTGTATGGTTTATCTCTTAGGATAATTTGAGGTCCATTTTGTTATATTACTGCTATTAAATGTTATTAAGTTTAATCAGGGATATAAGTTTTCATGAAATTTCCTGAATTCAGTAAATTTTTATTATGTCCCGTATGAAAGAATAGAAAAAGGGATCTTTTCAGGCAATTGTTAGACATCTCAGGAAACTTTGACTTCAGTGACTTACATCCCTGAGTTTTATATGATAGTTAAAGCTGTTTATTAATATTGTTTACATTTTTGGTATCACTTTTTGCATACACTTGTATTTTTTGTTTTGTTTTGGTTGGTGGGTTGGTTTTTATGATGATACATAATTAAAGGCGTTATGACTCTCCAATACGCACACATTAATGAGTCATGGGCCATTGGTTCAATTCCTGATAGAGTTGATTGTCCTAATATAAAGTTTAAACAATCTATGGTTTAAACCCTTTCACAAAATTTGTTTCACTTTAGTTGGAAGGTGTTTTTTTTTCAAACCTATTTCTTGGTTATTTTAAAAGAACATTGGAGTCGGAACACCATCTTAGTCAGACACCTCAAGAATTTGAATGTTTCATTGAAAAATGAATGCTTTCATAAAATGTTCATAATTTAGCTTTGTAAAAATCATCATTTAAAGCTTACTGATTCTTCTCCATGTTTTCTTCAAGATATTTGCTCATAATCTATTCACACTCACAGAAACAAGACAACTCACAGCAACCCAAGCCAAAATCAATAAACAACTGTGTAGGAACAGTCAAGGGAATTACACAATTTATCGGTGTGTCCTGAACCAGAAATTTAGCACTTGTGGGAATTTAATGAGAATTTCTGTTGCATCTTTTCATAACAAGAAATGCTAAATAGCAACAACTAAGGTTTATTTACCTTACCTTTGATATGTTATTTTGTCATCACTGTTAGATAGTCCACATTTTGCATTGTCAGAATTGTTGCTGACTAAGGGTGTTGTCGGGACTGTTTTTTCATGTTGACATGTCGCAATAATTTGTAGTCGACATGCGTCAACATAAAGTTGATATCAAAGAGATCGTTTTTCTTGTTTGCATAAGCTTAATGACCTGTTTTAGATGCAGGCCTAACTATAATGTGCTAGTTCTTTCTGCGTACAACAATATGGATGATATAAAATGGATATATTGTAATTTTTTTCTTGTGATCCATCGTCATCCAACTTTAAAAAGTATGAACAACCAATAAGTATTTAAATTATTTATGCAACACTTTAAAGCTCAACTGCTAATAAACAGCCATTAATATATCAAGTTTTTATGGAATTTTACTTGCCCAGTTTTGTCAACAATTGAGATTTCATGTTGAGATATGCTTTATTGTCAACATAATCGTTAACGTAAGGCATGTTGACAGAATCCTTATTGCTGATTGCAGTGAATAAAAAATAAAAACATTTATGTGCTGAGCAAGGTATTCATACTGTTCTCAATAACTAGGAATTGGTCAGCCACAGATAACGTAGCTCACAGTGATTGGCAAAATTGAACTACTGATTAAAAAAACTACTGCACTAACCAAAATGATATTTTCCCAGATAATTTCAAGACCAAACTGCTGTCCTCATCTGTAGGTGGATGCTGTGAGGTCCAGTATTTCTAGAATTTGTTCCAGAATTGGTGCTTTTATTTGTAGATCTCAACAAGGAATTATTATAAATTAGAGAACCCCCACCCAAAGATTAACACTTCACAAAGATATGAACTCTCTTTTCTCACATTATATTAAATATACTAATTTATGGCATTTGAATTAGTTTATCTGCAGTTAGTTTTTATAATAACACATATTATTCCAGGGTCCCTTTATTTCTTTATTAAAAATGATAATTTATCTGCAGTTAGTTTTTATAATAATTACATGTTATTCCAGGGTCCCTTTATTTCTTTATTAAAAATGATAATCTGAATTTAGTTAAACAGATATATTTACTTTCCGTGTTAATTCCAACCAATGCACAATATCACTTATTTTATAATGTTCTTCACAATGGGGAATAGTGGTATTTTGATAACAACTTCCTCAATGATTATATTGATGTTTCTCATCACATGGGTAATACTTGTACCTAATTATCATGACTATTGATATATATAATGATAGGCATCATATTTTCATAGTCAACATGAATAGAAAAGAGAAGACACTTAAAGACACTTAGACACTTTAAGGAGCCCTGTTCTATTGGGGCATTTATTTTCAAACTTTCTGAAATTTTGGTACCAAAATATTCCTCATACATGTATTTTTCTCATTACCCACGTGAAATTTATGGCTGAAATATGTCACAATTTGGTGATATAAGTGAAAATGTCTTCAAATTATTAATCCAAAAAAATTATATACACAGTAAAGTATAGGCATATATAAAATGTAAAATCGCTGTTAAAATCAAAACCGTTGTTCCGATTTAACTGAAATTTGAAATTGAAGCATCTTGAGTGGTGATCTTTCATATGACAATATGAAAACTAACATTTGAAAAATAGGACCATGTACCTTTAAGATATGTAGAAATTGCAATATGTAATTTGGTGCTTGGTAAAGAAAGTGTAAAGTGATTTCCTCATAGACACTATATCAACAGACAAAATAGCTCATTTGTTGGTTTTAAGAGAATGAAATGCATCCAATTATGCTACAAATTGACCTGGATTTCATGCTACATCAGCAGCATTACATTTTGATGTTTGTTCTGAGAAATGAAAATATTTGTGTAAATCGGCTTAAAGTCTCCCATTCTATTTCTATCCCTTTCTAACCTGCATATTTCCCCTGACATAACATGCCTTAAAACATAAAAACAGATTTGTTACAACACATCTCTGAGGTTAAAAAGTAAGGGAACACATACAGTATGTTTACAAAAGCCTGATTTGTGTTCTACATATTTTTCCTGCATTGCAAAATATTTAAGTCTATACTATAAAACAATTGTATTGACTTGCCTACGGTAACATATTTTTCTCAGTGAAAATGATGTACTTTACTGTGCACCAATAAATTAGAAGAATAGTTAAGGACTCCCACCACCAAATAGTTCACCTATTCATTCCTATACAAAACAGCTTCCATGTCATGGCAGATATCTTGGCTATAAAGGGACTGGCCGGTTCAACTTTTGGATTACATTTTAGATTATGAGCTCATAAAGTATAAAAAATATATAGGTAACCTTGATATTTTTTGTTAGGTTGCCACAAACATAGGACTTGGTCACAATTTTAATTTCTCCAACTTGCTACAAAATTTCTTTAGACACTAAATATTGTTTTTCAAAATTCACATACACAGCAAAATTATGACAATTTTGAACCGATCTGACTACATTTTTACCACAGAACATGATTAAAAAGAAATTTTACCAAAAATATTGTTCCCACCGTTTTTGAAGCTTTACTTAAGAGAATGCAATGAATAACATGCTCCCGCATTGCCCTATACTAGCCAAAAGCTTTTATTTATTGGTGTGCATCCATAAGATAGTTCTATACATTTATTGTAGGCCCTATATAAAAAATATTTTTTCTCCAATTGCATACAAACATTAAAAAATAGAAAACAACAATTAGTAGGCGGAGAAAACAACAAACATTAGTAGGTGGAGCCATGAGTGAAAAGGAGATTTGGGAAGATTAACAGACATCGTCAATCTGATATGGCATCTACGATGTCTAGAAATGAGACTTCAGACAGAATATATTGCCTTTGGTTGCATCTCTTATTTTGTTTTGCACCTGCGTGGGTCGGTTAATCATTACTGATAAAGTAATGCCTTCTAAAATATTTCAGACTCCATTATCTTTGATAACTATTTTTGCATTGTCAAGAAACAAATTGTTGTAAATCTTGAAGTATGCAACAAGCAGCTGATTAACGCACATAAGGGGCGTACCATTTGAATCGCAGGGGATTGGGGCATGGAAGTTAGGCTCGAGTCAAGATTTTTTCTCCAATTGTATACAAACATTAAAAAATAGAAATCAACAATTAGTAGGCGGAGAAAACAACAAACATTAGTAGGTGGAGCCACGAGTGAAAAGGGGATTTGTGAAGATTAACGGACTTTGTCAATCTGATATGGCATCTACGATGTCTAGAAATGAGACTTCAGACAGAATATATTGCCTTTGGTTGCATCTCTTATTTTGTTTTGCACCT